>JAVQJX010034338.1:0-25306 GCA_036025115.1 Ambassis agassizii
GTGTGTGTGTGTGTGTGTGTGTGTGTGTGTGTGTGTGTGTGTGTGTGTGAGAGAGAGAGAGAGAGAGAGAGAGAGAGAGAGAGAGAGAGAGAGAGAGAGAGAGAGAGAGAGAGAGAGAAGGGGGGTCTTCCATTCATCATTGATCCACTGCAGGACTGTGTTTCAGGGGGTGTGAATTATGGGCCCCTGTTGTCACTGTGCCTGCTCTGCGTTGGACATTTCACCTCTCCACTGTAAATTTAAAGAGGGGATTACATTTTTGCTGACTACTGATTTTGAAGCCGTAGCTTGAGCAAGTGCAGTCAACTGCCCGGTGCCCCTGGCAGAAGAAGACTTAATAGCTGCTGCCCGCATTTTTAGGATTTGGGGTCTGACTAAGGATATAGTACCGGGACAGTAAGCGTATTCTGGACAGACAACAACGATAGGTTTCTGTTTACATATTCAAATTACGGACCTTTCTCTAGAGGTGAAAAAAAAGAGGTAGGCTAGTTGACTGGGCGTTTTTGGACGCGCTATGTAAACGGTGATGCTACGGCGACGCGCAGAAACCGTAGAGGGAAGAGACAGGTGAGGTGCGGCTGAGGAGCGTTATTTTCAGCGCGCGGCTGAGGATACGGATAGCTGGGGTATCCATCACCCATTTTTTTTTTTTTTTTTACAACTGGGAGGAAGAGGAGCGACCGGAGAGGGCGAGTTGGCGACTGGCACCTGCCTCATCCCCCTATACCTGGCCATCTGGTGCGGTGAGTGTGCCAAATGTTGGGATTGAGAGACGGATATGTGTGAGGAAGGCGTTGAAGGGGGGAGGAGGAGGGCGGTGGATGTGATGAACAGGTATATGTGCGCATTTTTTTTCCATTAGTGCTACAAATGCTGCATTGCCAGCCCTCCTGGGTTAGCCAGACTAGATGTGTCTTTACTGGCACCGTCTGGACCTTTGTACTGTAGGAACGAGGTGGTCTTTGTGTCTGCTGCAAGTTTGATGTTTCATTTGCATATCTTTATTGCATATATTTCTCCTCTCACGTGTTGCATATGTCTCACAATGCTCATTCGGTTTGACTGAAAAAACTGAATTAATAATAATTAATACTGCATTGCAAGGACGAGTCCACAGCCTGATTACTCTTCTCATTTGGATCTAAATGACGCCTGTTACTCTCCAGTTTTATTGTTCCCTTGTGTAAATTGATGCTGTTTATTAAATGCTTACTTAAGGTTTTTCTGTGAATAAGAGTAAAGGTCACATGTGGTGATTTAGAGGCCATAAAATGAAGTGATTATGTCATTAATCATTCATTTGAAGGACAGGAGCCACATACCTCTGAAGAAAAGTTAAAATAAATGTACTTTGCAAAAGCTAATAACACTTGAGGATAATGTGAAATATGTGGTATATCCTACAGAGTAAGTTAGAACGTAAATTGGCCATAGCCCCACTGCACATCACAGCCTCTATGGCCTTAAGTTAAATGCTCACTCACTGCTGTCCCAGCTCTTACTGAGGTGATTTAGTAGTTATATGTAGTTTACTGTTTACAGCTTCGTCCTTCATACTAAAAGCCATCGAGTTGCAGAAGGACTCTACAGCTCCCAGCTGCTGTGGTTTATGTTTGTGTTTCTGTGAGAGTTGAAAGGCAAAAAGAGATGGCTGGAGATAAAAAAAAAATGAAAAAGGAGCAAGGGGAGGAGGAAGAGGAGGGAATGGAGAGACAGAAACACAGACAGACAGACGGATTTGAGGATACAAAGGATAAAAGTGTGACAGATAGCAATCTGCCATGTAGGCTATAGAGGGATTGATAGAAAATGTAAAAGACAGGGGAAAAAAAAGAAATGATGGAACAGAAAGCGCAGAGTGAACGCTCACTGAGGGAGAGGGGCTGCAGACAGCAGTCTGAGCGGGCGTGAATGGTTTCCCTGTTATCCCCTCTGCCCACACAGACAGCCACACAGCAGCCGCATGAGCAGGTGCTCACCCCGACACACAGCAACCGCAGGCAACAACAGGTGCAGCCACTGTTTCCTTCAGCCGTCCCAGAGCTTCACTAAAGCCCTAAAACACCCAAAACGCCCTTAGCACATACTGAAGCAAACCAAATGGATACTTCAATCTACATTTGGGAGATGAAGGAATTCAATTATAAAATTAATTATGTTGTAAACAAAATTGGAAGCACTTGAAGCAATAAGATAGAGCAGGCTGCAGCTAAAAGCAATCTAAGAAAGCCTCTGGGTGAAACAACTGCCCACAGGGATGTTTAATGAGCTCTATTGATCACATAGGACCCTATTCAATCACATATGCTAAGCTGCAAAGAGGGTATGCAGGCATGGGGAAAAAAATGAGATTGTATTGCCATATACTGCAGCCTACAGTGTCCCGAAAAGAGAGAAATCAAAGGCGGATTAGTGCATTAGGGGTTGCTAAGGAGCGTGTTTCTATAAATGTGTAGAATGACAGTAGTGCATGTCGGTTAAATAGAGAGAGATGAAACAGACAGAAGATGTTGGAGGGAAAGAGATGTTACCTAACAGCTTCTCTGTTCCTATTGCCAAGAGAATACGTCAAGCAATTGGCGACAAATTGCCTCACTTTACCTCTGGTACACAGAAAAGAAGCAGTCAGACTCTCCTGGTTTTAACACTGTGGGGTTATGAGCTGCCATTAAACCTGTAGTTTTCTAATTGGATTGAGTCTTTATTGCCAACCCTGAAGACATTCTATACACAACACACCTGGGTGGGTGAGTAGAGTCTTGAGTATTTTCGGTGTATTTGTCGGCTCTGTACTCTTGTTTTCACGCAGTCCGGACATACCTACCACCCACTGCTCTGCTTCTGAAAGAATGTCAACATTTGCCGCTCGTACAGTGTTTTAGGTGACCTTTTGCTGTGTGAATGTGTCAAAAAGCAGACAGGATTAGTCACTAATCGGATCATAAAACAAAGCAAAGTTTTTGCTTTGTATCCTGAGATTTGAAGAAGTGTTTATTTTCCTCAAAAGCAGCCAGATAGAGCATGTTTCACATGTTTGATACATGTTTCAAGTTTCACACACGGTGCCATGTTTATCTGGTGATGAGGTTGGGTGGGAGTCTTTTTGAGGAAAATCAACACTTGAAAAGGGTGTTGAAGTCCACAGACCTCAGGGCAATGAAATCAGAAGGATGTAAGTGGGCAGGCATCTGCTGGGTGACCTGTTCCTGCTGGGTCCTCAGAGTGTGGACCTCAGGGAGTCATTCTGCAAGATTAAGAAGGCCAGAGGATCAGAAGTCATGCAGGCATACTTTCTTTACTTGTCAGCAAGTAGCCTTTATCCCAAGATAGGTATTTAAAATCAATTCCTTTATGCAAACGTTCTCTGTGGCTTCTCGACGGCTTTTCCAAAAAGTCTTCCAGATGCTTTTGGAGGAAAAAAGGTAGATAAAACTGCAGGTGTAAATTGTCCACAGTGCCATAAACTCTACAACAAAAGATAAATGATGTTCAGGTGGCCAAAGTGGCTGCACCATATGCAATAATACCTTAAAGTTATTTTCGATGCTAAAACCCCTCATATACTTTACACTGGCCATGCATCTTCAGTTTTACGACTCTCTGTCTTCACTGATTCCTCCCCTGAGGCGCAGCTTCTTTTTATTCACACTGTGTGGCCCATGCACACGCTAACATGTGTGCTCATTTTCCGATGTATAACCGTGTCAAACTGTAACAGCACCTCAGGTACTCCCCTCACCTATAGGGGTCATAATGGCATGACCTGTGAAGCCATGTATGTTTACACACATGTATGTTTTATGTGTGTGTGTTGTATATAAAAGTTTGTCTCTGACTTCTTTGCATGTTACTGATCCTCCCATTTAACTGCCTGGAAATTGGGCTGTGAGTGATATTGCAGCTGTCTCTACTCAGAGAGATAGAGGCTGTCTAATCTCTTACATCCTCTGATCTCATTTACATCACAAAATTGCAAAGTGAGAAAATGACCAGCCACTTCATGCTTCCACTGGAGCACTTACACTACACATCTATGGCACACACACACACACACACAAACAAGACAAGCAAATAACCAAGTAACCTTTTCTCAAATGCCACCACTAAGGCACTTGACTTTTTACTTCTTTGCACAAAATGAATGGGGATAGATATTCTCTGGAGCTTGGTCTATCTTCTATTTTTCTGTTTTTGTTGTCCAACAAATTCAGCAAGCACCTATGCCAAAAGAAGGCTTTAGTTATGGCAGCTTAGCCAGAGGGATTTGGAAGACTTTTTTATTGGGAGATAAAGGCGTCCGAGTTCTTTGTCTCCCAGCTACTTGAGATGATTTTGCAACCTGATGAAGCTTTGTTGTGGTTAATCTTTCTCTCAACTTTCTTTCTGTCTCTTCACAACAAACACAACATTTTCTCTTTCAATTATTTCATCTGGAGGCCCAGTCATAAGTGAAAAGAGAGGAGCAAAGCATAAGCTGAAACACAATTATTATAACTATGAGGAGGGGTGGAGGTGGGGTGTGCATGCTAGTGTGCACGTATCAATCTACAAGCAGGTTTTTTGGCATTTTGATATCTGCTGTGTGTAGACCACCTATTGTGAGCTCTGATCCTCTTAGCAGGGTTCTGCCAAAGGAGCTATATTTACCGTTACTGGTGATCACAGTGCACAAAGAACAACATGTCGAGAATATGAGCTACCTTTCAGCCTCCTTCTATGCCAGCATAACACAGGCAGCTAACAGGGTATGAGATGTATGGTAATGGCTGCCACGTTCAGACATTAGCACAGCCTATTTAGCATAGTCTTTGTTGAAGAGGTAAAATGAAATGCTTGGGCTGCGGTTTGTGAAACATACAAGGCAAACAAAAGCAATGTTTGTGGCTGGTATCAGTTTATGTCTATGAAAACAATAAGAAAACAATATTTTGTCTTTGTGCTGAATGTTAAAAAAAATAATGCTTAGCTTGGTTAAGATGCTCCCTAGAGACAGAGAGGTATGGACGGCCCCGCAAAGAATAACGACTGTAAAAACAGGTCAGATTCAAAGATATTAAAACCCTTGTCACTGCTGTGTGCAATTAGGCTGCATCTTCATCGCCGTCGTACACGCCGGGCTGTTTTACTCTGTGCTCATAGCGTGTGTGTGTCTGAGTGTGTGCACTGCATACTCATGTGCTCGCCTCTAGCTCAGAGCTGTGCAGTGAATGTATATGTGCTTACTGCAGTCAAACTCTGGTTAGTAACGTTTGCCCTTGCTGCAGCTTTGTACAGCCCCATACACATGTGTGTCCCCCACCTGCATGTGTGTGTGTTTTCAAGCTCAGCTTACTTGTTTTTGTAGTCATTTGTGAGTGTTTTGGTTGCTTTGTCTGTTTGTTTCTGAGCTGTTTATCCCATCGTATGGACATGTCCATTATCCATAAGCTGATAACTCTCTACATTCATAGACCACAGTGTGTCTGTCACTAGCAGCAATTTGGCTTTAGGCAGAAGGCCTGATTGGGGAAGAAGTCTGAGGGGAGATGGAGCTCTTTTTGGCGATACTCCAGCTCTGTCCATCCTATTTTAATTACCTATGGCACTCACCCAGGGGAATATCTCTCTTCCTCTCTGCTTCTGCATCTCCTTTCCTTTCTCTTCCTTCTGCTCTTTCTGCTACCATCTTTCTCCCTCTCTTTCTCTTCTTTCTATCCTTTTTCACACCTAACCTAACAGCACACAGCTGCATCAAAGGCGTGTGCAGAGGTAACCTTGCATTAGCATATAAATGACCCTGTAGAATGAATAGTATTTTAGGATATTTAACAGGAAAAGACAGATTCCCTTAACTCTGATTAGACCTATTCTGAGGAGACAGGCAGCCACTTGAGGGAATATCGCCTCCAACTCGATAAGATAAAGACTTGACACAGTGATTCTACTATTGAAGAACACATGACTGAGAGTGTGTGTTTGCACACATTTTGTTCTTTCGTGTTTGTATTTTGCACCAAATTACACCATCTTGTCTCTCCACCTCTGTCATGATATCAATTCAGACAATACAAGCTTTGACTCAAAGTCAGTGGTGTGTGAGACAGTACCTTAAAGTGTTAGGCACTTTTTTTAATCCTACTTTTCATGTTACGCTGTGCCAGAACAGGGATTTGGGCCACACATGGATGGATAGTTATGGAATAGTTGCATACTGTTGCTTTATAGGGGATGATTATCATTTTGTATATATAATGCAATAGACTTCATTTCTAAGATGAAAAAATGCCGTGCCTGAAAGATGCACAGCCAGCTATCAGTTATCGTAGCTTAGGAAACAGGAAAAATCTGGTAAAAAAAAAACAACCCTCAAGCTAAGCATTTAACACATTCTAATTAATGTGCAAAAGTGCAGTCAGTGTTCCCAGCCGAGCTTCTCATAATCCACCATGATTGTGGTGATGAATATTTGTTTTTGTGATTCTCTGACTCACTGTTTTGTTGCTGCCTTCCTGGGTCCAGAAAAAAATGTAACTGGGTAAATTGTTTTCATAATTTCAGTCTTTATTTAGTGTCGTCTACCAAGCCACCACCAAGCTAACATCTGCTGGCTGAGTCCTCGCATTAAGCTCATACATATAATTTATGTTGTGTTCACAATGAGCTCCCCATCAAGCATCTATTTAAACGGTGCAACTGTTCTTGTATGAAATTGTACTGTATTGTACTGTATTTTCAGTAAACAACCAGATGTTGATGTGGATTACTTGAGGCTGGTCATCAGAGTGTAACATTATGTGTTAGATAATTGTGTTGTTGATGGACATACTGTGACAGATTTGTTTAGTCATGTGATGTTTGTCCACCAGCAGTAAAGCGTGGCACTCTGAAGTCTTTTTATTATCTGTTCTAAGGCTGTTAATGAAAACATACTGCTCACTGGATGGAGTGCTGAAGTGTGAAGGTGACCCACTTCTCCCAGTTTAGCCCATGTCTGTGTTTCTAGCCTCCGGGCATCTTGCTTTATTCCGGGCTTTAACCTGCATACTGTCCTTTAGGAGCAAAGTGTGTGTTGAAAATGAGATCGGGGAGTAAAGGATCCTGTATCAGACAAAGCTTCAGTGCTGATGTATCAAGAATAAAAACTTAATCATTTTTATTATTGCAAACTAATCCAGATGAGAAAGTCTGGGAGCAGTTTGATTTTCGCACATACTTCTTTTCTGCCAAAATCAAGTTTGTGACATCCAAAGTTCACCTTTGAAGTAAAAATCTCATTAAAATTAGCCTTATTAAGCAGCATTAGCTTTTTCAGCAGATATGCTCCTTTATACTGACTTAAAACGAGCTATATCATATTTCTTGTGAGTAGATAATGTGGAGACAAAATGCAGGCAGCTTCTCCCCATCCCCCTCCTTAGAGACAGAGCGGGGACCCCCACCTCCTTATCTGTATGTCCACATAAGTATTCTTGCACACTCATATGAATCTGCATGTATTTGGGGTTCACGCTTTGTGTGTGCATGTGTGTCTGTAAGCTGCCACATATGCAGGCATGAATGTGATAGAGGGCGGACCCGCCCTCCTCGCGTTTACATCTACTGCAATAGAACATCTCTGCCTAGCTTTGCTATTGGTTGCTACGGTAACAAAGCGCAGTGTGGAGTGGCTGCTGCAGCCAAACAGAGAGCGAGAGACAGAGGAAAGGGGAAAGAAAGAAAGAGATGGAGAGAGAGAGGGGGGAGATTTTGCCTGTAGTCCTAATCACAACAACGCAATGTATCAGAAAACACTGCTATGACTCAAATGTCAGTTCCATGAAAGATGGTTTTAGATTTACTGGAAGCTGCACTGTACTGTAGATGAGTGCAGCAGGTCAAGGCTTTTGACAACAGTGCATTGGGTTTGGTTAGATGTGTGTGACTCCTCATTCTTTTTGTGTTTAGATGGTTCCTTGTGGTCAGTGAATGCTCCTCAGCATGGATGCTGCTCTTTATTTTGTCTCAGATTAGCAGGATGAGAGTATTGATTTTGCTCGGCAGCTTTAATAGTTGAGATGTCTTGTGCAAATATGAGGATGTCCAATACACATTAACGGCATTTTAGGGGGTGATCATGGGTAAATATTAAATAGATAATCATTAAACAGATGACTTTCACAGGTCTTGTTGACATATGGGGGACTGCATATAAATTCCCAGGATGCTGCTTCCGCTCTGTCACTCCTGTCAGATCAGCTGTAGCAGGTCAACAAGAGCCCGGTGAAATGAATCTCAGTCGAGACTGATGGGGCCAAAACATATGGGCAAACTGATAAGAGGTGAAAGCAGGTGTGTATGCGCCTTTAGATGACCTGCTGATTGACTAATTATGTGGGTGTTAGCAGGTGATTTGCTAATGGGTTGCGTGATGAGGGTAGATTACACTGTGTGGCTGTCGCCATCATTACATGCGTCCCACGATAACAGTGTCAGTGTCACACCATTTAATCCTATCACACCAACATGATCTGACACGAATAGCATAACACCCTTTCTTCTCTGCACTCGCTCATCTTTCCTCCCTTGATTTCCTGATACTCATTCTGTCACCGGTCTGTTTTTTATAGCTTGATGAGCTGGAAGTCTGCAGCAGGCTCTCTCTTCCTCCCTTTTGTCTTTTATCTTTTAACTCTTTCATCTGTTTTTTTGGCTCAGCAGGGGAAAACTCAGGATAACCCAACGTCAAAGCCGCACCCTCTGAACCTCTTTTTTTTTATAGCCCAGAGCGTTAAAAAAGAGCTCTAATATGTTGGCCTTGGACCATATCTGATGGTTTATCTTATGGATCAATAGCCTTGATCAATACGCACTCTAATGAGGAGGCTTCATCAATGATTGGCCACAGGGTTGTAGTATGTTGCATGGGGAGTTTGTAAGTGTAAGAGAGAAAATACTTAAACAGAAATTATATGTAGATAATAATAAGATTAAGATTAAGATTTACTTTATTAATCCCCATAGGGAAATTAACTTGTTGTAGCAGCAGCAACAAAGAACAATAAATATTCCTTCACATTTTTACATAAACCTAATTAGCTATTATCTCTGCCTGTTTGCAGTGCACAGCTGACAGGAGCACAAACTGCATCCCTTGGTGGCAACTGGTTAATGTGGCTAAGCCTGTTCATATGATGGCTAATCTCATTGGAACATACGCTTCATTTAGTTCTTTCCATCCATCCCTTCAGTCTACACAAGACAACAGGATTTCATTTTAGGTTTAAGCATCACATTTGGAACCTGCTCATGAAATGACCATAATGAAATGAGGCTGACCCTAAACCTGACACAATCAGTTCTAGTCTAGGGAATCCCAATGGAGAGTCAGATGAAACAAACCTTCCACCAACCCCCCTAAGGGCTCCTCCAGAGCTACTGATGAGGAAAAGGCTTAGAGACGTCAAACCTGCAATCTCAGAGTGAGAATTTCATCTGAAGTGCCCCCCAGAGTATGTCTCCAGTCCACATCTCCTCTCTGATGTCTTCAAACAGCCTGTCATTCAATCTCATACTAGGTCTCAAGTGTTGGCAACACAGGTGACTGTGCTTATGTATACAACTACATGTGTGTATTGCATCTGGGTGCATCTGTTTGCCTCTAATAGCAGTTTTCATCACCTTAGCAACAACCTTTATACCTAGAGTTCTATCACTGAAAACATTTTTTTTTATACCTGAGTACAGACAAGACGAGAGACAGAGAAATGAAGGGAGGAGGTGGTGATGGAGGCACCCAGATGGAGGATGAAAAGGAAATAAGCGGGGGTTGGGGGAACCGTGGAACATAGCATTCAGGGTGTTTTGATGGGAGCAGCATTGATTTTGCTCACATCTATTCTTCTCTTTATTTGTGTCCCAATAAATTTCATATTTTTTCAGGATCTCAGCAAAAAAAAAAAAAAAACAACACAAAACACACTGCCCTTTATGTGCTCCTAATGCTGTCTTTTCTTTCTGACATCAAAGACAGTTCAGGCAGCGTAGCTGGGCCACAGACATTTTGAGTAAATGCATATAGAAAAGCTTCCACACTCCAACATGTGTTCAGCGGTGTGGCTGCCACAATTTATGTCTGGTAATAACTTATGTGTAGCTGTATTATTCCACTGTCCTGGTTTAATAGGTGCAAGAGATTCTAATATACAGCATGAGTGCTTGTTGTTGACAGTTTGAACCCTTGTCTGGGTTTTAGCCATATTCTGAGTGCAGTAATGTGTCTGTTGGTTCTTTGCTATGGAATTGCTGGACTCGTTGTACTGAAATTAACGGTACATGCGCTCAGAGATAGTCTGAGAGACAGCACAGTGTCGGAAAGTGAGCATGAGCATACCATAGCATACCAAAAGTCAGTTTTGATTTGAGGTTGAAAAATGATATTGAATTTGTTGTTTTGATTTCAAAGGTTTACAAATCGAACTCTGAGCTGACCAGAACTGGTCCCATGGTGTTAAACAAGGTTGAATATGTGAAAAACAATGCAACAGATTGCTGTGATGATCTTCTGACAATCTCATGATATAATCGAAAACATGCTGTGCTTGGTATATTAGTTTATATTGACAAGTATAAGCATGCGATCATGGTAAACAAGCAGAAACAGGAAGATAATAAAAGATATTAGCAGTCTCACAACATCACCTGGGCAGCTTGAGGCTGTCTTTGGACAGTGTGTGGGCATCTATATTGCTCACTTTGTTTATCTTTTTCCGAGGTTACAAAGCCTTTATCTCAAACTGGAAAAATAAAAGGTTTTAGGGAATATATTATCAGAACTGCAATCAGGGATCTCAGCTCAAGGAGCATATGGAACACACTCTAATCCCCCCCTGTTTCTCCCTTTTATTTCCTCATGATTTAGAACATTCTTGACTTTTGACCTTTTGAAAGACATTGTCCAGCTTTCCCCTCTCACGCCCCCCTTTTCTATTCTTTTTTCCTGCCTTATAAAGACCAGCTATTCCTCCTAATTACCCCCAATATAGCCATCATATGTCTGTACGGAAGAACAATTAGCAAGAGGAACAATACCACCCAAAGAGATTTTGTAACTGTGAATGTTTTGTCTCTTGGTGTGTTATATGGCGGTTCACACTGTTTGACAATAGAGTGACATTTCTGACAATAGATCCCCATTACACCTTTAAAGCAGACAATAGAAACACATTAGCCCCCTGCTGAATCCAGGTTTGTGACAGCAGTCACACTGCTGCACTTTTGACTCTTTCTGTCACATGCACACACACACACACACTGAAAGACCTGTTGGTTAATTCCTATGCACTGAGAAATCTGTCAAAATGTCAATACACACATTCAGTCACGGACACAGAGAGTCACACTGTATACAGTCAGTGCACAATGAAAATCTTTCTCTCCTCTCCCTCTTTGTTAACAGTGCATGTGTGCTGCTGCCATGGCGACCGTGGCTCCTCCCATCACATTTCTCCTGCTGCTGCTTCAAGTGGCTGATGGCTCATTCCCAGAGGAACCCAGTCCGCTCAGCTACGTCCCCGCAGAGGGTACGTGTCCTTCTTTTCGTTGTGTGCACGAGCATCATATGTGCAGCATTGATGAATGGCTCCATGGTGAATGTGGAAATCAGGGGTCAGGGGTCAGAGCCTTGGTGTGGAGCTTACATATAAATATAGCAAACTTCACTCCATCTCTTCATACATGAATAAATATGAGAGAGAAAAGCGGATATAAAAAGGAAGAAACATTGTGACATAAAGAAAAAAATCATTGCAGGTTTTATGCGGTGGCAGATAGTTTGACTGGATGGGGTTATACAGATGACAGGAGGGAAGGCTGAATGCTGGAAGAGAGAGAAAGGCTGGAGACAGGTGGAGATGGATCGCTGTGTCCTCCCTCACTCCCCTGCAGTCAAGGACAGTGAGACATTTTCCCAATTTGTCTCCTGACAATGAGAGCTCCCTGTGGAGAGCTCCTCTTTGAAACTTTTACTCTCCCCACCTCACCTGCACTTTCCCATTTGTCTGTAATATGAGAGAGGAGGAGGAAATGCCTTCTGTCGTATTAATAAAATAACAGTGACTACACATAACAGGAAACACCAAGTGGATAAAAGTGTTTGTGTGCTTTAAAGGGTGCACTATTCAACTGTGCCCATTATCTTTGTTTCCATGAACAAAAGCATCAGGAATGAGCGAAGACACTATTAAAAGTGAAGGTTAGAGAAGCTGTTTTATAGCCTGCTTGGGTACTTTGGGTAAATAAGGATGGAAAAAATATACTTCTACTGTCCTCAGCTGTCACAGAATCCTTGAGCAAGGCACTTCATTTCATTTCTTCATTTCTTTTATTTTACTAAGCATTTCTCTCGTGTGTTTATGTCAGTGGTGAGGAGATATCCAGTGTTCCTGGGCAGAGCTCATCGTTCAGCTCAACGACAGGAGCTGCACATACAGACGGTCCTCCAAGTCAATCGCACGCTCTACATCGGAGCCAGGTAACCAACAGCAACCGCCTCCAACTGTGTGTTACTGACGTGTTCGCATTAATGTATGTGTGTGTTTTGGTTTTGGTTTTTTTGTTTTTGTTTTTTTTTTTTGCTTTTATTTGGTTCCACAGCTTCCATCTGCCATCACTCTGCAGAGTGTTCATGTGATGATGTATTCAGTCTTGTTTTTAAATGAAGTGAAAGCTGTTTTACTGGAAAATAGGAATATATTATATACCGGTTGTATGTAGCAGGCCCATGTCAAAAAAATGTTAATTTATTTACATAATCCATCATGAATCTACTGTAGAAAACAGAGAGAGGCATGTAAACCAGGATGGCTTCATCTCATTCACAGATCAAGATGGAATGAATAATCTGCATAGATTATCCAGTTCACACCATTTAACTGAATGATGTCACAATTCAAACAGTTTAGGCAGAATGCCATAATGACACATATCAGCCCACAAAAATAAGGAGTAACAGAGTGGTAACACCTCCAGATTTTCACCCAGGAGACATGGGTGTGTCCTCTTTTTGTCCAATGTTTTAAAAGGCCCTGCAGAGTGTTAGTGGGCACGACATCAAAAATGGTTTCTATGGTAACAATATCATAAAAACAAATCCTTATTAGCAACAGCAAAGAGGATTTGTTCCTTCATTTTTTTACGTTATCTGTTTATCTCTTTACTTTTGAATACTCAAAGTAGCAGCACTAATAAGACTGCTGTTGTGTGTTTTGCAGAGATGACTTGTACCGAGTGGAGCTGGATAACATGGCAGGTGATGAGATGTTCTACAGCAAGGTACAGTATATCTCTCCTTTTTGTCACTCACATACACATACAAACATACACAGATATGAACACATATAGTGATTGTGGGTTATCTGTTCCAGAAAAGGACCTGGGAATCCAATAAGAATGATATTCGAGTGTGTCGGATGAAGGGCAAACACGAGGTAAGATTCAAAACACGCTGAGATCCTCTCATACACGCATCAATGCTGTCTACACTATCACACGCTTGGACAGACACAACAGCTGTTACAGAAACCTTATTTCCTTTGGGCGCACCTGCATACGGTATTTACACAAATTTGATCTTGTTGATACAGAATCAGCACATCACTTAATCGCGCTAGCGCAGTCAAATATTACCTGGGCTGAAAGATATCCATGAAGCTTGAAAGCCACCTGCATTGTAGCACTTTTCTACTTATATATCATTCACAGCTTGAAAATGGGACTATTATGGGCCTAAATAAAACGATATGAAGGGAAGTGTACAAAAAGATAAGAATTTGATGGAACTTAAGTCTGGTTGACAAGGTGGAACCTAAAATACAAGCCTTATTTTATGAAGTGGCAGTGCCACCGGCAAAGTGCAATCTGGGTGGAAGTCGTAGAAAGAAAGAAGAAAAAAACAGACTGAAACATTACAGAGCAAACTGAGCAGAGAGAGTGACACAGCCTCGGGGAGGACACAGTAATTGAAATCAGCTGAGGAGAGGAGGTTTAAATGTGTGTGGGTGGAGGAAAGATGAGAAACAAACATATATGGAGGACAGGGCAGCATTCAGATAGAAAGATAGAAGGACATCAGGATGGAAAGGTGTGTGTGTGTGTGACGTCAAATAACAGACAAAAATAAACTGTAAGACACAAGGTCTACTGGATGGCAGTAATTCACCTGTGAATCATGCAGCACTCATACACTCACAGGTCTATAGCATCTATAGGCAAGTCTGCAGCACCACCTGTGCAGTTGTGACAGTTAGGAAATAGACATTATCTGAGCAAAAGAAGTGGAATTAATACTACTATTAAAGTTCCCATAAAATAGCTGTGCAGTGCCATTTGTTTCTGAATGTTTCCTATAAAAAGAGGGAAGCCACACAACACCTGCACTGTAAGGCCTTTATGTTATTGATGCAGTGCTACTAGTGAAGGAAAGGCATGCAGTAAAGATGATGAATCCTCAGTGATGACCCTCATAGGTTATTTAAAGAGCACTTAAAGAGCTTGGTGTTGTGTCTCTGGTCTACACCACCTGACCTCAAGCAACGTTTTACACTCAGGTGAGGGATGAGTCTGTAGGAATCGACGTGTGTTGTTGAGGCTGATAGAATAATACCTGTTCTGTGTTATCGATGAGGTAGACACAGTTTGGGGATGTTACAGTGTCAAAGTGAATATACTGCATGCAGCATCCACTTTCTCCACATGTTGCTTGGCAACTGCTGTTCAATTAAACATATGGTGTTAATTTGTTAGCTTGTGTATTGGTACTTTTTCTTACCTACAAATCCAAGGCAGCCGTTTATGATTTTTCTCCTTTATGCTGTGAAGCGGGCATCATTCTTGTCTCAACCAGACAGCGAAAAACAACAACAAAGTTCCACTTTTAATCACTTCCATCTGTAATTTTCTGGAGGTACAATTTATTGGTTGTAAACTCTTAAAAAAGACGAGAGAGCTAACTGTGTTGTCTTGTTCCAGATTCTCTGTTTGTATCTGTAAACTTCCGTCAGCATCCTCCGCTTTGAAGACAGTTATAAAGTCCCTTTTCTCTTGTTCCTCCAGATGGAGTGTGGTTGAGGGTGTTATTTCCTCTAAGGGTTGTTTTAAGCATACTTCATGCTGGCAATCTTTTTACTCTGACTGGTTCAAAACCATCTTTTGTTTCTTTTGTTGTCCTACAGGGAGAATGTCGTAATTTCATCAAGGTTTTGCTCAGCCAGCCCGATGGCCTGTTTGTATGTGGAACGAACGCCTTCAACCCCCTGTGTGCCAACTACACTGTTAGTATCTAGTGTCATCTGGTCATTCTCTGTGCGCCTGCCAGCTGCTTTATCTACTTCATTTTTGTTATCCTGTTGCAGAGAGACTCTCTAGAAATAGTGGGAGAGCCTGTGAGCGGGATGGCGCGGTGCCCGTATGATCCACGACACGCCAATGTGGCTTTATTCGCAGGTATACCATAGTGCACTCTAAGGATGAAGAATGCAGCCTCCACAGCAGACATCAGACCTGGTTTCAGTTCCAGACATTTAAATGTCTGTGCCCTTGTGTTTACCTTTACAAATGATTTATAGTCAGACCCCTCTCTACATTGCTTGTTTGGTTTTAATCTTCCTGACCTTGTGATATCTCTCCATCTGTAACTTCCCTCCTCCTCTTCTTCTTAATCTCCTCTCTCTCTCTCTCTGTCTCTCTCTCTTTCAGATGGAAGTCTTTTTACCGGCACTGTGACAGACTTCCTGGCCATCGACGCGGTGATCTATCGCAGCCTCGGCGACAGCCCTGCCCTGCGCACCGTCAAGCATGACTCCAAATGGTTCCGAGGTACTTTTAGAAACAGGGACATTAAAGATGAGCCTCCGGAGCCAGACACCTTCAATAGACAATCAGGAAGCAAATAATAGAAACCACCGCCATTATCTTGAGTAAGAGGAAATTGAACTGTTGTGTTTGTTTTTTCCAAAGAGGCACATAAGAGTAATATAATAAGCTACATTCAAATAAACCAGACACTATTAGGCCTCCATTCACTGGGTATATTAGAAGTAGAACACAGACTGATCATCTTCATCTGGACGGTGAAGAAAAAACAAGCCTGGGCAGGTCAAAGCTGGAACAGAGCCAGATGAATAAACGATAAATAACATGTAGCCTCTTGTCTATGATCATAAATTAAACAGGACATGAATATTTAATGAGTGATGCTGCCGGAGAGCAGCTTCATGTTGGTGTTAGCATTATTATCTCCATGTCAGCAAGTGTGGAGGGTCATGTTTGACCCCCAGGCAGTGCGTTCATAACTGTGAGCGTGTGTTTTGTGTTTCAGAACCCTACTTTGTGAGTGCGATGGAGTGGGGGCCTCATATTTATTTCTTCTTCAGAGAGATGGCCATGGAGTTTCATCATCTGGAGAAGGTCTCCTTCCCCTCTTCTTCTTCTTCTTCTTCCTCTTCTCTCTGCTTCCTTTGTTTTTCTCTTATTCATTCTGTTATTCATTAATCTAGGTGATGGTGTCCCGTGTGGCTCGGGTGTGCAAAGCAGACCTGGGCGGCTCTCAGCGCGTCCTTGAGAAACAGTGGACCACATTTTTAAAAGCGAGGCTCAACTGCTCCGTCCCAGGAGACTCACACTTTTACTTCAACCTCTTACACGCTACGAGCAACATCATCCACATGCAGGGTCGAGATGTCATCCTGGGTCTCTTTTCCACACCACCTAACAGGTACCACAACATACACACACACAAAATATGCACACATACATATAAGTTATGTTTTCTCATAGCTTTTCCCCCTCTTGTCTGTTGTAGCATCCCTGGCTCTGCTGTGTGTGTGTTTGACATGCAGCAGCTCGCTCATGTCTTCGAGGGCCGTTTCAAAGAGCAAAAGTCCCCAGAGTCTATTTGGACACCTGTACCTGATGAAGCAGTGCCCAAACCTAGGTATTGTTATAAGTGCCTGTGAGCTAAACTTCATGAGAAAGCTGCAGTGCTGCTGTCCGGGGCATCTGCCTTAAATATAGTCCAGCTGTCAGTCACACTTACTTTACTGCTGTTCAGCAAATATTCCAATACAGCCTGCGGCATATGAAAAAACTGAAGCCCCCTCTGGCTCTTCCTTTCTTCTTTCTGTCTCTGGACTTCAATCACTCTTCTGTTCTTCCTTCTGGTCTGCAGGCCGGGGGGATGTGCAGTGCAGGGATCCAGATTTAGCTCCTCCACCACTCTGCCGGATGAGGTGCTGAACTTTGTGAAGACCCACCCACTAATGGATGAGACTGTTCCACTACTGGGACATAGACCCTGGGTGGTCAAGACTATGGGAAGGTATGACTCAGTTGTTTGCTGAACTATAAGGAAATGTACTTTTCTGATCTAATGCATTGACTTTACCTGTACAGATACCAGCTGACATCCATGGTGGTGGACACAGAAGCTGGCCCCCATAAAAATCGTACCGTCCTGTTCCTGGGCTCCACACGAGGGACCATCCTGAAGTTCCTGATGGTTCCCAGCGGAGACCCTGTGTCTCACAGCAGTGTGTTTCTGGAGGAGGTGGAAGGATTCAATCCAGAGAAGTGAGCAGATGACAAGAGAGCTTTGATATTCAACAAATAGTCATTCTTGTAGTTCTCTTGATCGGGACTGAAACAGAAAATCGTCCTTCTTGGTGCTCACTGTTTGGCTCATGTTGAGCAGTGAAGGGAACACAGAGTATCAGTCACTCATGCAGTAAACTAATAATCTCATGGTTCACTACTGTCTACTCATATAATTTCAGCTCTGTTTGATCTTTTTTGCCATATAGATCATGGTTGATTGTTTCAGTAACCTCCAAACATTTGGTGCACCTGTAGTGTAGATATATTGTAACCATTTCTTTAAGGTCATGTTTGTGCAGTCCATACCCCTCTGACCTCTTTCTCTGTCCTTCTCCTCCTCTCTGTGTCCAGGTGTGGAGAGGACACCCCTCAGGCTCGTCAGCTCTTGTCTCTGTTGTTGGATCGCACCAGCCACACTCTGCTGCTGGCTTTCCCCTCCTGCCTGGTCCGAGTCCCCACGTCCCGCTGCCACTTACACTCACGCTGCATGAAGTGAGTGACGCGCTGTTTTTGTCTTTGGGAATATTTTTTGCTGCCATCAGTGACTCTTCTGGCTGATAAATAGTCCTGTGTTAGTGTAGGAGTTCTCTCTCCTCCTTACTGCGTGCATCCCAATACAAAATTACAATTCTGTTTTTGTTTTCAGTCAGCAGGGGATTGATGGGATGTATGTTTGACAAATCACAGCTAGCTTGTTGGTTTAATATTTATTCTGAGAGAATTTGTTTCCCTGGGAAATAAAATTTAACTTGACACATTGAGCTTCAGGAGAGTGATTCATTATGAATACCAAAAAGGCATTTGTTTATGACAACCCATAGGAATGAAGGAATTGAACACTGTGCTGTGAATGGGATTCCCACAGTGGATAAATCTCACATTTTAATAGCATGGACAACCATGTCTGTGAAGGTTCTCAGTCATCCAGGTCATTTTTCATTCAAAGGAGTCGATTCAACTCCTTTGAATGACATGGACAACAATAAACATAAAATGTGTTTGCCTGTGTCATGTGTATCAGATGCATTCAAAACTTATCTCACATAAATGGTGTCAGTGGATACACATGTGTTCTAATGACCCACTACACTTTACTTGCTAGCCTGCTAGACAACAAACTAGTTAATATTTTTTGCTTACTGTCCTCTTTTTCTCACCGGTGTTTCTCAACCATGGTTGGTGTATGTGTGCTGTTGTGTGTGCAGGAGCTGTCTGGCCTCCAGGGATCCTTACTGTGGCTGGACCAGAGGCAGCACCTGCTCCTTCTTGAGACCAGGCACTCGGTGAGGACAGAAAAACACACACCACACTCTGAGCTGTTTACTAAAACTGCAATAGGTTGTTATATGCAATAAAATCTTTTTTTGCAATCTTATCTATACATTAAAAGCAAAGCTTTATCAATAAACAACAACAAGCAGGCTATGTTAGGCATTAGTCATTTATTCTTAAAGCATTAGTATCAAATGCAAATATTGATCCATGTATCATAGTTCCAGCTCACCACCACCTGTATGGCTGACCCTGACCTCTGACCCCCCAAGGGAATGAAAGGAAAAGAAGAAAATCAATAATAGGACCTATAGTGTATCCCTTTACAATGGATGACAAATCAATATGTGAATGTCAATTTAAAAAAAAAATCATGTACAGCTTTGTTCATAAAAAATATTCATGCAAAAGGTCACTTTTTATATTTATGAGTGTCAGTCAGCTGTGACTTCAAAATCAGGTCATTACATGCTCTTACAAAAGCTCACACACATTGGATAAACAATGTTATACATACTGTGTGGAATTTGTGTAACAGAAAAGTGATCTGTGATCTCTCTTTGGCTGCAGGCTTCCTTTCCAACAAGACGTGGAATATGGAAAAACCACCTCCCATCTAGGAGACTGCGATGGTAGGTTGCAGCACTGTGACATGGTTCCTGTCAGTGTACAGTGCACTGAAGACAGGCTCCACCTAGTGGCTCGATCTCTGATTACACTTACCTACTGTACATTTTGTTCTGGGAAATAATAATACGTCTGATATCTAATATATATATAGAGAGAGTGTTCACAAAGATTTCAGTCATTTAGCACATTTTAATTATCTGGAGCGTAACGTGAATTCTTTTTCTACTCAGCAAGATCTTTTCAGTTTTCAAAATCAGTTCCTGCTTTGGTGTCTTTGTCAAAGCTGAATCAAGTGGGAGTAGATTCTGGCTTCAACCTCACTTCATACGGGTCAGAACGCTCCCAGTGTGAGACATTTTAATTAGGCAGGATGTGAAAGAGGTGTAACCGCATGTAAACAATCCTGAGACTGCAGGATGGGGAAATACAGCATCCTCCTGTACATGAGGTTTTATTTTCTCAAAGCTGAACATCAGAGGGTGAAGGATGGGGAAGCTGGTGAGCACACTGGAAAAAGCTTAGCGTAATGTCACTTGTGTGGAGAGGCTCAGATGTCACTGCAGCAGCACCACAGAGGCTCTCTTTGAACTTTGCTCTTAAATTCACAAAGTCAGTGGAAAGAAAAAAGGAATTTCCCTTCCAGAGTCTGAGCTGTTCCACTTGTTGTGGCCTACTTTAAAGTCATAAAATCCATTTTAACATCTAAAAGACATACAATATACACATGTCGGTGAAGGTTCTCAGTCATCCAGGTCATTTTCATTCAACTCTTTTTGAACAGTATACACATATGCTCATTTGTGGGCTTCTAGCATGTACCCCACTCCTAGAAACTGATAACACTAGAAGTCAATGATGCCAGGCTGCAGACCTGACTGAGCCAGAGATAGGCATGTGCTGCTGCTGCTGCTGCTGCTGCTGTGTCTGCAGATGGGAGTGATTAGAGCTGGGTGGAAACACTGAGGTAATGGTATGCTGTGAGGAGAGACTGTTTAACTGGCTACAGGGTGGAAAGAGTGAGGAGAGGAGAAGAGGGGAGAGTTAAAAAAAAAAAAGACAGAGAGAGAGAAAAAAGTCAGCTGCTGTGGTTTGGATGTGCTGATGACAAGTGCAGGCCTCGTTGAACCCGGAGCTTGTGGAGCCTCAAGGCCGAACTGGAGAGAAGACATTCCTCTGAAACCCCATAATCGTATAAATGATGATCACCAGTTATGAGTGTTATTGTACTTATTGATTTATTTTACTATGTTATGTCACGAACAGAGGAAAAGAAGCAGAGTAGAAGTATATGTAATAATAATAATAATCATTTTAAACTACACCCTGTAGGCAGACACTGAAAGCAGATGTCCAATGGACTCTGCTACTAAATGTCATCTTCATAATTGTGTCTCTACATCTTTAGGAATCCTGCAGCAGAGTTTGCTGATTGAACCAGAGAGCTTGGTCTCACTCAACCTGCTTGTGGCATCTGCAGTCTCTGCGTTCACCATCGGGGCGGCGCTCTCTGGACTCGCCGTGTGTTGGATCATGGCTCACAAACCGACCAACCGTCGCCACGGCAGCAGCTCCCAGTCGTCCATTCAGCGGCGTGATCGAGGACTGCTAAGTAACGGTGGAGGAATGGGAGGCTCTGTGCTGAGTGTGACACGGCAAGGAGGTGTGGAGCGTCCCTGCACTCAGAGCGGGGAGACCCTGTTTGTCATGCCCAATGGCTGGGTGAAGTCAGGAGAGCTTGACCCAGGTTTCCTCCCCACCCCTGAGCACACACCCCAGCAGAAACGCAGAGGCTTACGGCTGTCTGACTCCAACTCTGGAGGGTGGGACACCAGCCAAACCTACCTGGGTGGAGGTTCAGTAGGTCTGGGGTCACCTTGCCGCATGCCCCCCTCTGTTTACTTGACCACCAGACTCTTCCAGCAGGGTGGAGGTGGGAGACATGGTGGTGATGGCCGAGGTAATGACACACCACGCCAGCAATATGTCTGCCTGAGCAAGCAAGAAAAAGGAGGAAAGGGGACACCCAAGGCCCCCCTCAGGAAGTCAGCAGGAGAATATGTCTACCCTATGACGCCCCAGGACTCGCCTGAGCGCAGGCGGGTTGTCTCGGCACCGAGCGCCCCCATGGAGCACAGTGAACCGCTGCCTTTGCGCTGGCCAGCCCCGGAAGGATACATCCTCAGCAGCCATGGCATGGTCCCCGTTCCCCTGCCTCCACCCTCAATGCCAGCTCCCAGTAGCCAGGCTTATGTGTCCCAGCAGCACACCCCGGGGCTGAGCAGGGCTCTGCTGAGGGGGGCTTTGGAGCGAGGAGAGCTGGGTGAGCTGGTGGATCTGAGCCAGCTGATGAGTAAGAAGAACTGCAGTGACAGGACTCAGCCTGGCCAGTGACTGTGGGACAAATGAAGGGGACAGAATTCTGTCCATGTCCAGGAGCTGTCAATTTGATTTAGTTTTCATGCTGTCTATCCTTCCCTCTTTGCCTTCATATCTATATTTCATTCAGTCATTTAGCCCCTGTTAATCTTCTCTTTTGGTCTCTCAGGCGACCCCTCTTCTGTCACCCTCCACAGTGAGTCTCCGCTTCTGACTGGCTGCTGGGCCTGCCACTCATATCCTGGCTCACACTAATTGGTCAAATGGGCCGAGGTTGTTGCTGTGTCTGCATTGCAGAGTTGCCTCTCTCTCTTACTCACCCACTCTCAGGAGCAGGAGGAAGAGGGAGGCGAGAGGATGAGGAGGGGAGAGACAGCAGAGAGTGAACGAGGACAAAGATGGACATGGCACTTACAGTCTGCCTTGATAAAAGCTGGTCAGACACTACTGCAGGAGTGGGATGCTACTTCCCTCTTGGATAACATTAACCAGACTGCCAGCCATCTGTTCCCCTGCTATATTACCTGTTGGTATGATTACCAACTCGGTACTTGTAAGGAAATTGTAAATTCTGAACATCGTTACAAGTACCTGAAGCTCATGAGGAAAAAAAAACTTGACTCACCAGAAATGTGGTGAAACAAAAATCTTCCCGTCTGTTTCTTTTTCTCTCTTTCTCGTACAGCTCTCACAAACATGCATTTGTACAGGTGGGTATTTAGTATTCTGTGCATACAAGAAGCATGACTTGTGTGCCAAATGCCTCTAACCTGTCTCATAGGGATGTGGGACCATAACTCATGTTGTTGGAGAGCGCAGAGTGCGGGACTGAAATGTCAGCAGTATTCCTGCCAGCTGCATGCTCTCTGTAATGACGGCATCTCAGCTGTCCATCCCTCTGTTCATTCCCTCCTTCAGTCCATGTACTATTTAATGACCAATAATTCCACAGGAAATCAACACAACACTGGACTGATAGTATTATCAGAGCTGCATATAAAGACAGAGAGAATGCAATATATGAACAGATTGTCCTTCACCGTCACCTTAAGTTCTGCATTACAGAACACTGTCTGCTTTTATTGGGCAAAATTTCCCCTCTAGCCCACAGTGGGTCAAGGTCCCACAGATGTGATGCAGAACAAAGTGACAGTTACAGTGCTAATGATTGAAACCTTTGGCTTATCTCACAGACAGCAGGGCTAATGGAGATGTTCCCAGCAGGAAAGTGGAACAATATATTCAGACCATCAAAGTGCCCAGTAGTGTGAGGTGGTCAGTGTGTTAAGACCAGTACAACATGTGTGTCATGGAGTAAATGAAAGTCATAAAAAAAAACAGACCAACGCCCACCATGGGAAGTGATGAGAATCTGTCGACAAATGAATGCTGGTTTGTGCTGACCCCGCTAGTGAGCAGCAACATACAGTATAGTTCACATGTACATAGCAGACTTCGACTTAGATGAAATTATAAGACAACTAGTAATTCCAAAAAATGAAGGCAGGTATTAGCTTGTAAACAAAAACAAACATTGCATCATTACATTAAGTTCAGCCTGATTAAAATCACCAAGACGGAAAGAAAGTCTTTTTTAACACCCTTACTGCAGGAGAGGCCACTGTAAAAAAATGTTATTTGAAAGTACATTTTTCTCACAATTGTGACTGTAACCATAGAATTGTAAATAAAATGGAAAAATAACCAGAATCCTGACATGAATTTAAAAATGTAGGACTTTATTCTCACAGGATTCTTACAAAATTTTCTCATTTTTTTACAGTGGCCTTAATCCTCTGCTGCACATTCGTGTGCCAAACGGAACTGACTAATGATTTAATGATGCCTGATTACTGAAGCAAAAAAAAAAGAGAAAAGAAAAAAAAGAAAAGTGAAACATGTTATAAAGTGCCATGAAGAATAAGAAGAACTTCAGTGGTGATGAAGAACTCACTTATTGCAGTATACTTGTGAAATGTATGCCTTTGACCTTACATGCTGAATGTTGTTCATTTAACTGTTGGCTTGTACTGTTTTCCAGCTCCCTTTTTGTTTTATTGTCTCCTGATGCTGAAAGCTACCAACAGTGTTTGAGGGTCTGTTCATCAACTACTTTGACAGCATCATGCTATATATAATGTAAATACGTATGTAAGATTGAATATAGACACCTTGTCATGCCCTTCATGATCACACTGTTATGACATAAACTGTGTTTATTGCTGATATATAATAATTATCATTCATAAGTAGTTCATAAACAAACCTTCAAATAAACACTGTGTAAATCATTTTGTGACATATCTGCCCTGATTAGTACAGTCCTGTTATGTAGCCTAGTGATTGTCTGTCTGTCAACTGCCATACTGGAGGACCTTGAAAATACTTGTCAGCATTCTGAGTGAATGAATTTGCTCATTCTTTTTTTCTTTTTTTTTCAAATTGTTATTATACTGTGCAGTAATAAGGAAAAGCACAACAAAATGTTTGTCTTTTTTGTTTTTAAAGGAGCTGCTCTGTATCATTTGTGAATAGTGTAAATAGTCATCCTGAATGTATTGTGTATCAGTTTTCAGGTGGTGGATGGGAGGAGGGCAGGCTGGTGGGTGGGCGGGTGGGGGTTGGGGGGGGGGGCTGTTTCATCCACGCTCTTCTACGACAGGACTGTGTTTGAAGTGTGTGGCGATTTTTCATTGACGATGCTGTGAATAAGATGTATGTACAGTATTTACGTGATTTTGGCTGAAGGCAGACTTCAGCTGTTTCCTTCCTGTTATTAGAGTATAGTCGCAGGCCTTGATCTCAGCCAGAGCTGAGCTTTCTCATTTGACTGATGCCTGCCTGGTTTTTGCAG
Organism: Ambassis agassizii; assembly: GCA_036025115.1. Taxonomy (NCBI): domain Eukaryota; kingdom Metazoa; phylum Chordata; class Actinopteri; family Ambassidae; genus Ambassis; species Ambassis agassizii. Next base: position 24,740 of record JAVQJX010034338.1, read on the forward strand.
TTGCTAAGCTACTGCTGACATAATAATCATCAATCTTTGGAGTACTGCAATTAAATGGCATTATATAATTGACTGCTAATGTTGTCACGTGTGGCTCTGAATGCACTCATTACACAATACCATTATACACATGCAAATGCACACAAACATACACACATTTTTTCATCATTCATCTTGGAAGCTTCATAACAAGCAGCACAGCAGAGGAAGCATGAACCATTCTTTCCACAAGAGGGAGCCGAACACTAGCCTGCACTCATCTGACCCTCACTCTGAGGCAGTGAAAGGCCCCTTATTCCTATTGCTTTAAGTGGACATGGTCTGTCTGTGCAGCTAAGCCTGACACAGACTGCTGCCTTGTTGAGCACTGTGGAGAAAAGCTCTTGTTCTCTTTTGATATTTGGCTTTGAACATCACACAGAGAGCAAAAAGGCCAACAGATGAGTTAGATAACCGCTATTTATATCTGATCTCAAAGCAGCTTGAGAGTCAATACAGCAAGTTCATGTTTCAGTGCTTGTATTTACATACATGTACAATTTCTCAACTCTGAACTAAAGCAGAAAT
>JAVQJX010034362.1:0-10613 GCA_036025115.1 Ambassis agassizii
TGAGCAATAGAACAAGGACACATGTTTTTTTCTGTTGGGCTGTGGAAAAATAATCATACATGGGAAGATAAATTAAAATAAATAAAAAAAAAAATCCAAATCAGTTTGAACGCATCTACTGAACACTAATCCCAGTTGTGAATGCAGCTGTATAAACAGTATTTGTATAAAAGTAATCACCTTCACTATGGCCTGAGGCACCACGACTCATGTGACCCTACAAAACTTTGTAGTATGATTATCACATCTCTCATATCAGCGTTATTATTTTTAGCTCTTAGGGGAAGTACAGTATATGATGCATTCGTTCTGCTTTCTTTCACAAGACCAAAAAGAATTGTATCTCACACAGTATAATACCTATGTCTACTATGTGGACTTGAATTCAATCATGTAACACTGGGTCAGTCAGGCTTCAGGGAGGTACTCTAAAGGTTCTGCTAAAAGGTCTGAAAGGTTGGACATTTTAACAGGTTAGTGACTCTCACTTTTGGAGACAGTCTGAAGTGGACATTAGAGCAGTTTTTGGCAACAAAGTAGCCACTTGACATAAACCTAATATTTTGAGTCATTATACTGACAAGTGTGGTAATTCTAAGTACTGTATCATTTTTCACTGCAAATATGCATGTACGCAGACACACTGCTGCCATCCCACCATACAAAAAGGACACAAACAAAAAGATACACAATATGACAACAGAAAATATTTAAACATATCCTGCAATACAAACACCTAACTTATGCTGTTATCAACCTACACAAATACACAGACTGTTGAAAGAACACAGCTGTGAGGGGCCCACACAAACAGGTAAACAGACTTACACTGACAAAGCTCATATGATACCCATAAACAATAAGGCAGTTATGGTGATGAAACTGATACAAACAGACCTCCTCCTCCAAACACACACAATGTCAGAGCAGTGATTATCCCAGCTGTTGTGTTGCTTACTGGAGGTATTGTTTCTCATGGCTGAGGACTGGAAGTCCCAGTAGGTTTCTCTGTCATGTAGGTTTCTGTCTTTTAACAGCTGCTTTTTTGTCTCTGTCTGTCCTTTTCCCCACTGGGATCTTTTTAGATCAAACACATGGTCTGTCTGCACCCAACACTGAGCTCTAATTTTACTCTCCTTCCACAGAAATGGAGAGAAACAACTACTACTCTCTGTAAAAGGTTCCATTGTTGGTTTTTGATTGTATTATTGATGTATTGAGATTTGGATAAAATGAATTACCAAACCAAACCTTTCACAGGTACATATGTCTCTGTGGATAAATGCACTATGGGTGACTATTACTGCACAATTTCTCAAGCAATATATAACAAAGGAAAACAAAGGACTCCACCAATTCAAACAGATAATGAAATTCCATAAGAAGCAAAGCAATAAAGTCCACAACTAAGGTGATCACCCCTTTCTGGAATGCTAAGGTCCTGAGGCTTAACTACTAAATATTTAGACAGGAATCAATCACAAGAAGCTTACAGGAAAAAGAAAGCAGGTACTGCCTGGTGGTTAGCAGATGATGATTGAGGACAGATAACACTGAGGACGGCTTCAGGGCAGAGAAAGAATAGACAATTTCTTACAGCTTTGTAATAGTAGGAAAGGTAACAATACAATCAACAATGGCCTAGTTCCAATCTGGCACCTATACACTCTCCCACTCCTTTCCAAAGCCTAACTCACTGCTGTGTAGGGTCTCTTAATGAAGAGGCAGAGTAGAAATGCACTCAGAAGCCTTGGACAGCTGTTGCTTCTCTCAGACAGAAATTGTTTGGGTGGAGATTGGTAAGTAGAAATGTGATAATGCCCAATACTAGTTGGTTCTGAACTGTCATAAATGCTAAATGTGGCCAAACCTAAAAGAGGGAGAGGGTGCCAAAGTCTGACTTGAATTGGGACAATGGCTTGTTCTAAGAGAACAAGTCATGGCAATGTGACAGTGAGCCAGCACATACAGTTAGCAGGAACTGACACAGCTCATTCAATTTAGTCATTAATTTCATTATTGTTTATGCCTCTCATTTCCTTTTCCCCACACTAATGACTCCCAATGATAATAGGGAGAACTAGGAAAGTGATGATATTTATGTGATAAGGTACTAGATGATTCTTTCCTGATGCAAACATTAATTCTAACATTAATCTAAAAGGCACTGTTGTACACACAAGTGCTTTGGTGCAAGAATGCCTGAGACAGTGTACAGTTGTGCTCAGCGTGCCCTGTGCCTGACTCTCTTCTCATCAGTGCACAGCAATCAGTGAAATGCTCTGTTCCCTGCATGTTTATGTTCATGTGAGTCTGCCTGCTTGCGTGCGTTAGCTGCACACGATTTGACGCAGATTACATACCCCATTCATAATTCAGCCGACATGTTGTGACGCCACTGTCGTTGCTCCTTCAACACAAGAAACCAATGTTGACTCAGTGCAGCACTGAGCGTCTTCAGTGCACATGGACAGACTCATTAATAAAAGGGGATTTTCTTTCCTCATTCACTCACACACACACACACACACACACACACTCAGACCATCTGTGAACACTGCAGATTCCTTTTTCAGTCAAGATATTTTTTTTCCCCCTGGGTTTTGTGGAAATTATTTGACCTGTTAATGAATACTGTTATTAATATCACTCAGCATCTTATCGTGGATGACCATTACACCCTTTCCTCTGTTTGATTAGCCTGTTTAATCTTCCCTGGATTAAGATGTCAATGTGTTAATTTCCCAGGCAGAGCTGCTCTATGACAACGTCTTCTGTGTCATTACAATAAGAAAAGAATGATATCAGATGAGACAGGCTGGTGAAGGGATTTAGTGTAAGGTTATGAAAAGAGCAGCAATTACTCTTCATGATCTAGCTGCCATCCACACAGAGACAGAAACATGACCAGCTGACACTCTGCCACCAGGAGCACATGGAGTTAAATAGATAAAACTATTGAGAATCTTTCTGCGACCCTCATGTCAGACATCTGGAGCTATTTTTTGGTGTCCACATTTTTGCCTCCATTCTGGTGCAATTGCATTAAAACAGTGTCATACGGACAAAATATATTTGATGAAATATCATTACATCTTCCATTCAAACACACACACTTCTCTATTTTGGGAACCAGAGATACATTTTGTCTGCTAAGTGCCCGACAGTAAGAACATTTACATGTTTGGATCATAAGTACCAAATGAGGAAATAGTATTAGGATTATGTGGCAACACTCTGGTCTGCATTTGTATAGCACTTAGGGATTCACATTCACACAAACCAATGATACAACCTCATGTTAGGTGTCTTATTCAAGTCACACTGGTTTGCAGCCAAAACCAGGATATTGTACTGATAGTAAATAACGTCTCTACTACATGAGCAAACAGCTGCCTTGAATCAGGAACTCACTCTTTAGTCCTAAAGTCTAGAACTAACACTCACATGAGCCATAGTCCCACTGCTGAATACCAAGACTGCTTTGACTAGTTGCCTCTCATTATTCATGATAATAAAAAAGCTGAATGCTTCTTGGACTGACAGTGTTTGCTGAAAAACAGATCTAGGTTTCCTCTTCCTGGCACTAGAGACCACAACCTGTCCTTGTGGTGAAGTTGACTCAAGACCAGTGTGTGTTTTAGGAAGTGCACAAAAACAGAAGTTTGAACGTGATGGGGGAAAAGTTAATGAGAAGTAGCAGCAGACAGCATGTGGTGAACAGGAAGACGGTCAACAGAAATCTTAACTGGTCTTTTCTGGTGTTCATTGTTAAGTTGTACACAGTAAGGTGGTTTTTATCATTACCTTAGCCTTGGGCTAAACTTGTGAAATTTCATAGATTGGCACAGAAAAAGGTTGTATTACAGGATTTGTCAGGAATAACATGTTTACTCGTGTTACTTCTTCTCCAAGCAATAGAGCAGAGAGGAGGACAGATGGTAGTAGGCAGACAAGCAAGAAGAAAAACAAATTTGGAGGTAGAATGCAAACGAATCTTGCCAGTCGTTGACAGCCGGGGAAGGAAACACCCAGACAGTCCAGCAGAAAGAGAAAGAGAGCCTGACAGTCTTTAATTCACAACAACCAGGCATTCAATTGTTTCTCAAGGTCGGCAGACACATAGACGAGAACGTTCACACCCTGCCAATCTTCTCACCTCCACACACAGGGCATGTTGTTGTGTGAAATAGGTGCGATTGTTAAAATGTTTTCTGAAGGTTGACATCACAAATGCTTTCCACAAAATACTCAATTTATATTAAGTCTGTGGAAAATTAAGAGTGCTGTTCGGCTTTGTGAATCTGGTATACTTTTATGAAAATTTGATTGACCATTTGCCAACTCACAATTCTCTTCACAGAGTGTACTGAATGAAGCTAACAGCATCACTTCATGTTTTATACTATCTCGCCATCTTGCCTGTTCAAACATGCCATGTTTGATTTCTATTTGAAGGATAACGGCAGTGCTGGCTTCAGTTCCTGTCTGGCCTCATTGGTTATCATACTTTATAAATTACGTGAAAAAGTGTTAAGTATAAAAAGGGGTACAGACATTTTTGTTTCTACTTTTTTTCTGTTAATATTGCCAAGGGTTTAAACTGTCTTTAGCTCTGTCTTTCATTTTCTCACTGCTGTATTCTTTCTTTGATCTCTGCCCTCTCTCAGACAGAAAGACCCAAACACATGACAAAAACAGGCAAATAGAGGTTTGATCAAAGTTTAGCAGGTAGGCTAAGTTTAAAATGCCTGAAGGCTATACAGCAGGGAGCACAAACACAGTGAATATCAATGAACCTGTACTCAATGTAACAAACAATTAAAGAAGTGGACACAGGTGAGCAGAGAGGTAGGGAGATTAGAGAAGCACCTGGTGTGCAATGACAGGGGAGACGCAGAGCATAAAACACAAGGGTGTAATCAAGTCCTCCAAACTCCACATTAGAAAGTCAAATATATGGCAAATAGAAGGGAACAAACACAATCAGAAAGGGTACTTTAGGACCAACTCCCAGGTTTTTCCACCATGGACTAATATATGCAATACTATTTCCTTCCTGCACACAGTCTAACTTTCTTCACTCTTTTGCAAAGCAGCCTCCCACAGTAATTTACTGAACATGAAAGCAGCTACGAGGTACACAAAAGGCTAGCACTCTCAAACAAGCAAAGCACCAGGAAGCAAAGCAAAGTGCTTTCAGAAACTCTGGCAGGTTGAACTTTTCTGAAAAGGACCGAATAGCATTTTCTCTGCCAAGCAGGAATGAAGGAGATGTTTCATGCTGTGTGGGAGGCTGGCCACTTCTCCACAGCAACAACAAAAAGGGACACAGTCAGAAAAGAAATTATAGCAATCAAATTTTACAGTATACACAGTAGGCTTGATTGGAAAGCTCCAGATTTGTTTCCTCACTTTCTGCGGTGAAATAAGTCTAACAAGACACTATACATGACTAACAAAGGCCTTCACTCAGATCACTTGAGCTTTTGACTCCTGCAAATCAATGAGTTTAAGAAAAGAGAAGCAAGAGGAGAAACTAGCACACACACATACAAGGGTTGTGTGGTGACAAATGAACATCACAAGAAAGAAGGTGCAGCTCATTCTCACAGACGGAGAGACTAAGCCACATAGTGTGTGCGTGCGTGTGTGAAGAAAGTGGATTTCTCAAAGATTTGCTCTTGAGAGAAAAGTGTGTTTGTGTGTGTGTGTTTAAGATATATTCCAGTGAGAATCTGAAGGAGGGTGAGTGTGTGTGATTTGCTCATTATCCAGAAACAGAGAGGTATGAGTTTCTCCTAAGTGAGTATCAGATTTACCATTAAGATAAGGGTTAGAAATAACAGAGAAAAATGTGACTGTGTGTTTTGCCCTCCACTGTTCACTGCACTTTAACCTCTATCACATATGAAATAACAATATAGTGAGCAGCATCAAACATTTCCCTCTGTGCCTCTGACATTACACATAGCTCCTGCTGTTCAGTGTGGTCTCCAGTAATCACTGACAGAATTTGTCAGGTTTTGGGCTGAGAACATTCCTTACATTTACAGAATTGTTTTGCTTTAAGTTGTTTTTCTTTGTCCTACAGTCAAATAACCTGAATCCACCACCTAAAGGTGCTGTCGGCTTGATCGCTGAAGGGGCCCAGGAGACTAAAGTTAGGAGCTAAGAGCAGCAAAGGAGGAGTGTTGAGGGCTGTTGATGGTTGTTTACCGCGAGAGGAAAGTAGACAATTGCACCTTAGGCCTGGAGGTAAGCTCATACACTCCAGCCCCACTCAGTCAGTTAGATGGTGCTCACATCTCTCATTTGTATGCACAGCAGTGCACTCCTGCCTATGAATTTATTTCACTAGATTGTTTTCCCTTCTGCTTCTGCAGCGCTATAACACACACATCTGCTCAATGTTTATGTCTCTGGGTATTTTGCCTCTATTTGATCCTGCAGGTTTTTTATGTAATGGTTTCAAAGGCATCTCTGCCTGTGAATAAGCATGTGCTTAGGATAAAAAGTTCTGACCACCTTTACTCTCCACACTAATGAGGAATGCTGTAAGTGGGTTATCTGCCCCAAAGAGAGAAATTAAATGGTCAATGAAACTGTCTGTTTCCACTCAAACGTGACATCAAGGTCCTGATAATACAGTGAATTGTGAGGCTGATTCAAATCACTGAATAAGGTAAAAAAGAGATTGAATCATTTGTTAGCAGCAAATTAGTGCTGTAGCCAGTGCAGAGTGGAAGGTAACCTCCACACAAAGAGACAGGCAAAGGTAATACTGGCTCATCTCCACATTTAAACATAGGCACAGGCACACGCCCTAATCTGCTGAACCAGAGTGCACACTTCCAAGGTCAAGCTTGTGTTTTCCCACTCGGGAACAGGACCAGGAGAATGAATAAACGCAATCATACAGCCCTAATACAACAGCATAATAAGGAGATGCTGAAATAATGCAATTAAATTAAAGCACTCATGTGTAAAAGATTATCCACTCTGTTTGGTTGGAGAAGAAACAGAAGTGCAATCAACAGAGACATTACAGAGGGCAAATTAAGAGCCCCTGTTCTGTGTATTTTATTTGGGCTTTGTTATGATCATTTTTACATTATTTGAACCATAAGGACAGCTTCTTTTTCTTTCTTTTCATACAGAGAGTGATAATTTCCTTAGATTGTTTATTTTCAGGCCTATGGGTTTTGATGATGGAGCACTCCCTCTCTATTTTCCATGATGTATTTCCTTAAAAATAGTTTGTTCAGAGTATTTTAAAAAACCTGAAAGAAAACTAGAAGGTCATTAACACTCATTTTGGGTTCACATTGAGATACTGCTGGACATTCTTACCCTTTAGGAATTTAATAGTATTGATTAGTCACCCTCAAGGAGACAGGCAATTATTAGATAGCCTTTGACCAAAGGAATCCAATGGGAGAAACAGATGAAATACCTGTTCTCCAAACAAGATAGGCATCAGAGGGGTGAACCTTCAGATCCCAGAGGGCAAATACTGGATCGTAACTGGAAGTACATGGAGCTGAACAGAGTACAATATATTAATGTATATAGACTGGTCCAGTTTATGTAGATTCCTATATGAGGGTATATAATAATCTCAGATTTATCTTTATGACCATGAATACCATCAAATATGATACGCTCAATTCAGCCAATTACAACTGTATTTTTCAGAAACATAAGTAGCTTTACATAAGTTTTTGTTTTTTACTGACTAAAACACTCACTTGTTTATCCTGAAGGTGCCATTGTTGTGATTTTTTTTTGACATTTGAAATGCATCAATGACAATGAAGTCCTGAGTTTGTTAAATCTGATGGTGACCTTTGTTAATTAAATGCAATATAATCATCTGACATGTTGGTGTCAATGTAACTGACCATTGTGATAAAAATGCCAAGCAGATGTCCAAATGTGTCTCTCTAGAGAGGATTTGATAACATATTATCACATGTGTACTGTAAGGACAGGGTGAGATGTGTGTGTGATCTCTAATTACGTGTTTTTAGTGGCATGGAGATGGAGCATCGTGGGATCAACTACATGACTTATCCTTAACAACCACTTTCAGTTCACGACCTGACTTGTCACTGGAGAATACACAACAGCCACCATGAGCCCTACTGTCCTGAACAATACACAGGTCAAATTACAAAGAACAAGGAAGAAGAAGAAACACAGAGCTATCCTGATTGGATGGGAGGTTTGGTGACCTTGGCAACTACCCATTAAAAAGTGCTCCCTAAGGGGAAATGATGGAAAGACATATCCCCCTAGAGGAAGAGACAAAGAGAAAAAAAACAACAGAAAAATGACTTGAAGGAGGGTCTCACCAATCCTTTCAGGAATCTCCCAGCTTCCATCCCATCCTTATGGCTGTCACAGTAACAGTTACCATGGCACCACAGAGTGGACACGATCACCAAAACCATCTCTCTGTGCCTTTCTCACCATTTTCTCTGTTCCCTTGTTCACTAAATGTCACTAATTTAAACAGATACAGCTTCTTTTTCATTTATCTATGAAATACACACAGACACACACAAGCTTGTGCAGTGAGACGCTGTGAGGCAACAAGAGGTGACAATAAACCATTACACAGGAAAATCAAGACAAATTCAAGGTCACCCTTCCCATTAGACACACTGGGGGGCTGAAAGGATTTTAACACCGACGCTCCCGGTACACACGGTGTGTGCGCCTCACAAGAGAAAATCTGTTAGGGCAATCTCAGTATAAGCAGGGAAATCATGAGGCAGCAAAGGGAAAAATATATGTATATTTTTTTGCATCCATCTGTTGTGCAGCATGATATACCAATCACAGACTTAAAGCCAACAGAGAGTGTGTGTTTAGATCATAACTAGTACAGTGAATATCTTAAATGTGGCAGATTAAAATGAGTGTTATTCTTTTAAGACTGCACTCTGTATCACTGCTTGTATGGTGTTGAAACACACACACACACTGTTTGTAAAGTGTTGCACATTTATTACACTATCCATGGTTGACTATGCTTGAGTCAAATCGGCACCATTGGGAATATAAACTGCACTGATTACATATTCACCAGATGAATGTATGAGTGCTTGTTCATGATACTAAAGCACCACAGGGAAGCATAGGTTTGCAATACACAGTGCTTTCCACTGCTGAGTATGTATACTAGTGTGTATGTGTGTGGGCGTGTGACCATGACATCAAAACAGATTTGCAACAACAAGGCACATGTGTGTCACAAATGCTACAAAGCATTTAAAGTTATAAATATTTATGATTATGTGTCTGTCCATGAAATGAACACAAATTGTGGCAACAGCCTTTGTTTTAATAGAATCCAAAACTACTGTATCCATTTATTATTGTGCTTACTGTTCATGTGTGTAGTTTTTACACACCTCCAGGAAAATAAAATCAAAGAAAACCAAGTGCTGAATACATTCAAATGAGAATGTGATCTAAGCGGCTCTATAAAAGCTTCAAGCAGAATACTTGATAGAAGAACTTGCACACGTTTATCATTGTCAAAGTGTAGTGAATGGCTTTTGTTTCCTTTTTCAATGCTGGAATTCTAGACACACAAACACATAACGCCGCAGGAAACTGTGTTCACTTTGTAACACTTTTTAATTTAGCCTGGTTACAAATTATCTCTCAAAGTAATAATTGATGTGATGATGCCAGATTCAAACCAGGATGTTTGCCGCTTGTACAAAACACATAATTCAACTGACACAAACCGAAAGACTGTTGCTCTAGTGCTATAACCGACCAAGGAAGTATGCCATGTGAGTCAAATCTTCACAGGTGCATGCTGGGTCAGGTAGTTTTATACATTCTGTTGTATGCATTGTCTATAAGCACCAAAAAGATGGGACTGAACCAGCAATACTGGACAAATTAAGTTTCACATCCAAGTTGGCAAGAGGAATATACCAAGTAAGAAAAAACTGGCACAGCAGATAACTCAGTTTGGTTATGAACATAAAAGGCTTTAGGCAATAAACAAAACAGATTTCTGTTGGAGGCACAAAATGAAAAATGCAAGCCATGATTCTCCACTCCTCTTCACTTCCTTTCTCTCTGTTATAATCCTCCGTGCTTTGTGTATCCATTTGGGTCATGGCTCAACACGTCACATATCTGTCTTATAAGAAGGTTTAAGGCAAAGGAAATGTCTTCGCTCTCTGGCTGCCTGATGTTTTTAAAAGATTTTATGGTGGGAGTGAAGGAAGTTGAAGGAAAGGGGAGAGTGAAATCAAAGAACTGGGGCAATAAAGAATGTGAAAAGGACTTTGTGTCTATCGTTGGGCGTCTCAATAATACTACATCCACAGCACGGGACTTATGTGAGATGAAATGAAATCTGTCACGATGAAACAAATTTTAGAACGACAGCTCAGTCAGTTTTAAATCTCAGAGTATAGGAGATGGAAAGGCAGAGAAAGAGCAAGCATGCTGGATTAATAGGCTGCTAAATGAGGACTTCTTTTACTAATGGATGGACGGGGAGATGGATGGATGAGTGGACAAACTGATGAATAGGATGGATGAATAATTCACCCATGCATGTAAAGAAATGAATAGAA
>JAVQJX010034374.1:0-11674 GCA_036025115.1 Ambassis agassizii
CCACCAAAAAACAGCACAAAAAAAAAAAAAAAAAAAAAAAAGAGTCACGCCCTGCAGCGACACATCCAGACAAAGACTCAGAAATCCACCTTTCTTGTGCACATTTGCCAGATAAAATAAATATGAAATACTTTTCAAAGTTGAGTAATGAAAATATGCCGGGCCTCGTGACCCTGCCTGATACAGAGAAGGAAGCTTTTTCTGCAGAAGAAAGATAAAAGTCTGCACGGCCGGCAGCCAAGTTCGTCTCTTCAGCCACAGTGGAATGTGAAAAACTGCTTTTAACCTCCATTCAGACACACTATAGAATTCATATATATATATATATATATATACCTCAGAGTTATATAAGTATATAGAAGCGGAGGCAGAGAAAGTGAGTATAGGTGTCTTTGGATTGAAACTTTGTTGACGCTCTGGTCCATTCGTGATCCAATATTCAGAACTTTTTTTTTTTTATGTTGAGTCATCGCACACAAAATCACTCAGACTGCAGAGTGGTGTATCGTTTCCTAAAAGGTCTGATGTGTCCATGCACTTTAAGCATTTTAAAGCTAATCCATATTTTCCAAAGCAGACCCAAGCTTTTTAGGCCGATAAATGCATTAGCAAAAAAAAAAAAAAAAAAAGTTATATATTTGAAGTGTTTCATATTATGTTTTATATTTGAGAGCAAAAATCTGTCTCTCTGGCACGTTGACAGCGGAATAAAAATCCGAGGCCGTGACTCCACGATTCATCGCCGCGGAGGATTTCTGCGAGTGAGTGAAAGCTCTGAGTCAACACACTGTTTGCTAAGGCATCCAGGGTCAATACGAGCAGCTCACCTCTTTCTGTCAAGTGGTGTTTAATAAAAGCTAACCTGCTCTGAAGCTCAGACACATGTGACCGCAGACACTGACACCAAACTCTCTCCTGAGGAAGGGGAGGGGGAAAAAAACTCTCTTTAAATTTAGATTCAGAGGTTTCATCATTACACATGTACACAAACACAGAGCTCTGCTAACTACCTTATTTCAGCTCTGAACATTTTGGAGAGGGGAGGGGACGAATAGACCAACAGAGATAAAAAAAAAAATTAAATAATAAAAAAAAAAAAACACAGATTGAAATGGAGGATGGCCAGAGATGGAGATCTCAGCCAGAGAGCAGAGACAGATAGCGGTGGGTATTGGAGTGGGTCCTCAGTGGGATAGAGAGTGTGTGTGTGTGGAGACCACCCTTGTCCATAATGAAAGCCAATCAGCTTGGGTGGCAGAGGCGTGTGCTGCAGGAAGAAAGCCAATCCACTGAACCTAATGAACCGGGATTGGAAATCAGAGAGAGGCAGAGAAGAAAGAGAGACAGACAGAAGAGAGCAGGAGCAATGAACTCATTGGAACAAAGTGCTGAAAGGAAAAAGGAGAGATAAACAAAGACGAAGGGAACGCTGAAAAACAGAAAAAAGGGGAGGGGGGGGGGGGTAAAAGCACTGATCTTATCGAAGAAAAACTGAAGATTCAAAAAGAGATGAAAAGACCGGAGAGGAGGAAAGAATGGAGGGTCAGCTCGGGTTAATACGAGGAAATCAGCTCCTTCGTTCTCGCCTCCGCACACAGCAAGCCGTGAGATTGGAAACCTCTGCCGCATTTCATTCGCGCACAAATACAAAAGCGACACACATGTGCCTGCGCGCACACTCCAGACATCGTGTTCATCCAGTTGCATGGAAAGCCCCTGGGTTTATGAGTTCAGGGGGTCAAACCCCCCAAGGCCAGGGATAATAGGAGAGGGCTACATATCACAACAAAGACAGGCACTGATAAGAAGCATGTGATCGCTGCGGTGGCGGCGTGTGTCTGTTTGTAGTCTATGATTACTCTGAGAAGTATATTTGTGATGTTAGAGCAAACGATATGAAAATCTGTTCAAAACAAGAGCTCCTTTTATTCATGAAGGAGGCCGTGTGTGTGTGTAAACTCACCCAGGTCCATGCTCTTGGATGCTCTGTTGCGAGGTACGTTGTCCTTCTCGCTGATGAGCCGGCTGTTGGCGTAAAAATCTGCGGCCGTGTTTGGAAATGGCTGAAACTCGCTGCGAGACAACATTCACAACTTAATCGATCGATCGATCAATAACATCAGATATGGATTTAAAACACACAAAGTCCACAGGATGGTTTCCTCCGATCCAGATGGCATGATTCAGTGAAACAATAACGCGCTCTGTCTCCATTTAAGTATATTGACGCCAGATTCTCGCACGCAATGTGCATTTCGAAATGTCCCACAATGCTTTGCACGAATGAAAAACAACAAAGGAGCTTCGAACCATTTCAAAGGCCGTGTCAGGCTGCTCACACGACAGATGAACCTGACAGAAAAAGTGTGTCAGCAAAACAGAAACTCCTCTTCTATGTTGTCACCATATGCATAATGCAAACAGGTTATTATAATTATAACCATAAAGACTAAATAATTGATCTCATTATTTATCTCATAACACAGAGGGAATATTATGATGGTGTGCTGTGCAGGGGGTGTTGGGGTACCTGTGGTGTGGAGGAGTTAGTGGCAATTCTCTATTCATTTCCTCCACGGCGCCAGGGGATGGCGGCGGGGGGAAGCCTTGGTCCTCATCGTTGTTGCCGTAGTGACCGTAGCTGCCGTTGGTGGCGGTCACAGCAGGATACGCAGCTGAGATCAGACACGCACATAAGAAATCGTTTGGTTTATCAAGAACGGGTGTTGACTTTAGGAGCTTTTTGTCAATCAATATAAAAAAGAAACCTGCCTTTGACTCAGATATTTGAATTCAAATTATACTTTTTTTCTGAGAAATAAGTCTTAGAATTAATTCTGAGATTTAGTGGGTCAATTTTAAAGTAAAACAACAATAAAACAAAAAAAATGAAACAGAAAAGTCATTCTGAAAGCGTTATTTTTTTTTTAACCTTGGTCCTCTTATTTATTCTGTGATTTGATAACACAATCCTAAACATATTACCATTAATCAGTTGTGACGAATCGCCGTGCACATTTAATTACAGTGATTAGACGCAAAAGAAAAACGATGTGTCCTTCAAGTGCGGATCAATACTGTCAATAGCGGGCTGAGCGAGGGCAGACATGTAGAACGCACGCACAGAACACACAAATTAATCACTTCCGCACAAAAAAACCACACATTTCCATTAAACTGTAAACCCCGAGAGTGCATCATCTCCCCACTGTACACCCTTTGTGTAAAAATCCCCCCATCCTTGTAAGAAAACTACTGCTTTAGTGTGATGGAGAGCTGATGGAGTGAGAGAAGCATCTCTAGCTCCCTGCATCCCAGGGGGTGAAGCAGGGAGGGAATTTAAAACAGTTTGTTCATCTTTCTTGTGTTTTTTTTTTTTTTCTTTTCTTAACACAACCGCACGCACGCTGCACAATAGCCTGTATGCTAATCTGGCCCACTTAGGAGCTGTTTCATCAGCGTAATGATTCCAAGGTCAGATCTTTTGCACATGAAAAGCAAGCATAAAAGTTGAGAAAAACATAGTTAATGACTTCCTTTTCTCCTGCTATAAATATTCAGGGCCGAGAGTGAGCAGAGATACAGAGACAGAGCTCAGAAAAAAAAAAAAAAGATGTGACTGCTTTGTAATGCAGTGCTGTGAAATGAAACGGGTGGCGGCTACAGTGACCTAAAAAAAAAAAAAAAAAACCCCAACGGTGTCAGGAGCCATGGCTGGGTGATGACACACATACTGACAAACTGTGTACATACTCAGATGCAGATAAGGGGGAGTACACAAACACTCTAAAGCCTAATGTTGACTATCTGACAGCTCAAATGGACAAACAGTCCGTGCGTTTGTCGAACGTGTGCGCTCACCGGAGTTGTTGCTGGTTGTCACTGGAGTGCCATTCACAGTGGGCCCTTCGGGTCTGGAGTGTGCATCATGGCTCCAAGCCTCCTGTCAACAAAGAAGAAGAACATCAAGGTCATCAGAGGTCCAGACGTCAATCATAAACAGGCACAAAATATTAGCTAGAAGAAGCTTTGGGGTTATTTCAGCTGCAAATTAAGATGGGATTTAGACAACTGGGTGCTGAAACTGGCCCAGTGAAAATGTGCAGTTATGGCTCCCTCTCCTTTCATTCAATCTGAGGCCTTGTCTTGTTAACCTGAAATAACTCCCATATAGCATTGCCAAGATGGCTGCCAAGTGGCTAAACCTCCCTGCGAAGGACTCCTACTTTAATGTGGAAAATAATATGACGAGGTGTAACAGCACAGAGAGGTGATTCTCTTCTCATGCGTGTGACTGAAAACACAACAATTAAACTAATCCTGAGAGCGCTGACAGGCTTATTATTGAACAGCCATCCAGCACTACAAAGAACCCCCCCCCACCCACACACACACACACACCCACGCTGCAGATGGAGATAGCAGCAGTGCTGATGGAAATCAGGGCTGCTGGTGGATGAAAGAAGCCTTCACTGGTCAAAGAGATGGGAGCTACAGCTGTCACACACACACACACACACACACACATATATATATATATATATACTGTATATATGACAGGAATACGCCTACACAAAAAAACAGTTAAGATGAATCATGAAAGGTGTTCCAGTAGTTTCCTCATATCAAAGCAGTGGGAGGGGTGTATTCACAATGTCATGCAGTCCCTGGGGTATCATTAGTGGCTGCCATACATCTTAATATGTCAGCACATCACAGCTGTCAATCACACTGAGCTCATATATGTGTGAATATACACACAAAGTTCTGACACTTTTCCAGCATATCTCACTGATATAAACCTCTTCATAGCCCCCCCCCCCCACACACACACACACACCCCATCCCTCCATCTATATCTATCTGCCATCCATCCATCCATCCATCCGTCAGCCTCTGGTTCGCCTGAGGCTTTTGAAGCAGCCAGACAGGCAGTCAGATATCTTAATCCCAGAACAATAAGTAAACAGGAGAAAAGGAGGAGGAGGAGGAGGAGGGGTCCGTCTATGCAGCCCGTCTTAACCTACAGCTGCATACAAAAGGTTTCTGAGAGGCTTACTGTGCCACCTGTCCCGCCCACTGTTTGAACATTTGAACTCAATCGCAAAATGTTCATCGTGTTTTTGGTGATGAAACTGAGGTCCAGACAGACGCCAGTGATGAGAGGAGGACTATGCAGATATATACTGAACTTTGAACCGTGTCGGATAGCATTTAACCAACACAGACGCACACAGAAATGTAATGTAAATGACACAATAGGCAGGTCAATGGCAATCAACCAAGGAGCCCTCCATTCTTAATACTAAGCTTTAACGTCTGGCTTTTAAGATTTCGAAAGATTTACATTAATACAGGCCTCGCATTTCGAAATTTAAGAATTTTGTGTTAATTTGTGCAATATAATTTCTATGAATGATCTCGTGCTTGGAGTATGGGGCTTAAAACAAGCAAAAAAAAAAAAAAGAAGAAGAGACACCCAGGCCAGAACATGGAGGAGCAGGGAAGCAAAAAAAAATATTTTAATAAACAGGAAGTGAAGCAAAGGAGGAGAGAGAGCTGCTGAAAAACCCCGGACAGAAAAACAGACAAACAGGCATGCAGGAGGCTTCAGGTGAACTTTATTTAACAGAGGAGAGACAGGCAGGTGAGACAGGAAAGCAAAAGTACATTAAAAAAAAAATAAAAGGGAAAAGTTAATATACACACAAAACAGGAAAGAGCAGCTTTTACAGCTGTGTGAAGGAATAATCAAGTTAATTTTCGTGAGTTAAACCAGCGTGACAGTACACAGTGAAGAATTTAGTGCTGAGAGTCATTTTTTTTTTAATGGTGTGACAGTTAGTGGTGTTGGCAAAGGGGAAAGCTTTCACATAGATTAATAAGCTTCCATCGATCAGCGGACTGTCGTCACGCGGCGCAGAAGCAAATTTATAAATCTGTATTTGATCAATAATATCAGCTGATCTGGTGTCAGAGTCCATCTCAGACAGCAAAGTGTTTCCTGGTCAGAGCCCGGTTGTGTGCGTAGTTGTGCGAGTGTGTGTCCGTGTGTGTGTTGCGGGTGGGGATCCTGCCGTGTGTGGGCGGGTCTCCGTACATCTGCCCCGCCATTGCTCTGATGTGTTCAGTGTAACTGTGGGGGCCGTCCTGTCTGTGGATTTCGTCCAGCGTTCGGCTGCGCGTGTGCCTGCTGTCGTGGCTGTGTGTGTTATCGAGCACGCGGCGGCTCTGTGTGTGTCCCCGTGTGCAACTATAGTCGCCGTTTAAGCTGCTCATTGTCTGGCTGTTTGAAACAAAACCGAATTTGTACCTCGTGCTCGGTCTGTACGTGGCGTTTTGCGTTTCATCGTCGCTATACTCATTATCCCTTTGTGCGAAGCCAAAAGTGTAGCCACTACATCTGTGGTTTTGGTTAAAATTGTAAGTGTATCTTGTGTGTGTCTCCCCTGGCCTTTGTGTGTAACGCTGCCTGTGGCTTTGCGGCAGCGGCTCGGACGCTCGCCTTCTCAGCGTTGGAAGAAAGGAGGAGGAGCGGCGGGGCGGAGGCGGCTGATGTTGGTCGCTCGCTCGTACCTGATTGCCTCTGCTTGATTGGACGTTGGGTTGGTGGGTGGAGGAGACGTTTAAGGTCGTGCTGGGTACAGGGATGCCACTGCCCGCCTGTAAATGAAACGTATATATATAAAATCTGGACTATAGATATCAAAGAAACTTTTACCTGTTTCCGCTTGTTTGAGTGTCATAAAACTGTTATGAGAACTAACAGAGCGGAGTAGCTTTTGCAGACTGAACACCCAAACAAATCATCCAGCATGACAGTCGCTCTCACTTTAACTATTATTATTCAAATGTGTTAATATTACAGACTGTTTCCTCAAATGATCCATCAGTGATTTCACTGCGGTATAGAGTCGATCATCTTTGAACGTCTCGGGCCGCGCAGAGGATTTCATAATGCATAAGTGTTCCTGAATGTTTAATGCAGCCAAATTCATCCAACCGATCTCAAGGAATATATAAAATTTTAACATCCTGCCCCATATCCAGGGCCCAAGAGCTTAAGTAATGGCAGGGATACAGCCTTTCAAGGCTTTTTTTTTTTTTTTGTTAAAAAGAGAAAATTATTTCAAAACAACGCTGACATGCGTGTAGGGAGGTGTCTCTCAAAATTATGTGGCTTTCTGTAAGAACCTCCTCCTGCCCTTTCCAAAGCAGCAGAGCAACATCAATGACCGAAATATGTCACTCCTTTTCCATTAATGTTGTTTTACCAAACAACAAATGACTGTTCCTATCATTCCCAAATGAGCTGACATCGTCCAATGAATTGAAAAACATCTTGTTGAAACACCCCCTTTTCCATTTCAGGGATACCTGTCTGGGGGCTCGGAGCACCACCAGCTGGATGGTGCCTCGGCTGTTTCCTTCTGAAGACATGGACCGCCTCAGTGTCTCCATGGCGGCGTGGTTGGAGCGCCCGAGCAGGGACTCGCCGTTCACCGCTATCAGCTGGTCGTTAACGCTCAACCGGCCGTCCTGTTGGAAGAGGTTTTAGTCGGCATGTGGCAGCAGTGAAACAGCAGTAACAGGTGTTCTCTCCGCTTTTTCTTTTAAAATAATGTGAGAGGCCTGCTCACCAATAAAGTTTTAAAAGCAGAGATGGGATGAAGAGAGAGGTGAGAAATGTGTGTGAGACAAAGTAGAGGAGAAAATGGAAGGAGGGGGGGGGCAAGAAAATTGTAGAGTTAGCAATCTACTGAGAGCGGGAGAGCCATGATAAATACATAGAGCAGCTAATGGAATAGCCTCTGTGGGCACTAAATCACTTCTAAGTGTTTTAAATAGCAGCCTCTTGTAGAGAGAGGCAACACAGAATAGTGCCCTGGAGGGAGAGAAAGAGGGGAAGGGAACAGAGGAGGAAGGGAAAAGGAGAGAGAGGAAAGTGAGACGAAAGCCAGAATGAATAAAGAACAATAAAGATAAAGACGCAGACTCTCCTGGGAGTGTGTGAGGAGTCATGAAGGTCCCATTAAGGGTCACTGCTGCCCTTTGACCTGGCCTCATTAACAAGGCACCATCTTGGCTGACCTCCGAGGCATGGTGGGATGGCACACACACACACACACACACATATATATGTGTGTGTATATATTTCTGAGCCTGCATCAATTCCAAAGGATGTGATAAAAAATTGATGTTTATGCCAAAGACGGCGCGCATCTGCGATATTCCCTATTAATTTCTTCATTCTCCATGTAAGCAGCAGCAGCACGCTACATGTAATTTTAATTTGTTGTCTTAGCGAACTCTTTGAAATAATCGTGTGACAGGATCAGGGATAAAGTCAAAGATTTTTTTTTATATAATTGAGGCCCCGGGCTTGACAGCCCCGCCAAAAAAAAACTCTTTAATGGAAATAGGTTAGATCTCTCCATGCCTCTTCCTCCTCTCCTCCCTTTTTTGCCTGCTGTGTGATTGTGTGTCTGTGTATGTGTGCGTCAGTCAGACTCAGGGGACACCCGGGTTCCCTCCTCTGTACCGGCCTGGCACGGCGAAGTCTCATCAGGCCCCTTTAGCTGCTTTTCATTAGCTGAGGAGGAGACACACAGACTTGCTTATGTATTGTGTTCCTGCTGAGTGTCTCCTCTTTTCAATTTCCCCTTTTCTCCTTCTCATTCCGCCTCCTTCTGTCTCACCATTGTCGGATACTGCTCAGTTTTTCCCTTCCTTCTCGCTCACCGGCTGTCTTCTTTCCCTTCGCTGCTGTCTGTCTCCCTTTCTTCGCGTCTTTCTTCCTCTTATGTGGTATCTTGTCCCTGCTTAGCAGCCAGCCACAGATCTTACTAGGCCATTCTGTCGGAGCGCTATCCGCATCGGCAGCTGTCAGAAAATTACTTCTGAAGGCACTTTTGGGAGCTGCTGTGCTGTCTGGCCGTCCTGATCCCAGACCAGCCATTTCTCTGCAGCGGCACACTCGTCTCTGCGCCTTGTTGTGGTGCAGGGCAGATCGGGGAGTGGTGACGATGAGGGGCACGAGGAGTTCTGACGTGTGAGGGAAGGCCAGATATTGAGGCCAAGTGGAGGAATCTCCAAAGTGCTGAAATGTTTTTTTTCTCTTCCTGAGGCTCTCACAACTTGAAGTGAGCGCTGAGTGATATAGATAAGAGTGCAGCAGTGCTTATATGGGGCAAGGCCACTTGGGGTCAATGGGTGTCAAAGGGTCAAGGGAAGCAAAGAGGGGAGGGGATGCGGACACAGAGAAAGGCAGGAAATGAGAGAGGGGATGAGAGGAAACACATCAGAGAGAGGGGGAAGAAGAGTGAAATGTGGGAAACAGAAAGCAATGTCAGTGATGCTCCTGTGATGAGCACAGCCAGCAGCATTCCTGGCTTGGACATGGATGGCCTCGCTTCCATCATGGCCGTCTGATGCTTTCATTTTCACACCTGTAGCTGCCCAACATGAGCAGCTAACGCCCGTTTCTTGGACTTTATATACCTTGTAAGCGGCCCCTCCGTGGATGATGGACTTGATGAAGATGCCTAGGTCCTCTCCGGTCTCTCTGGACTTGTTCCCCTTCAGGCTGACCCCCAGGCCGGCCGAGCCAGTTTCATTAAGGGCGATCTCGTACATCAGCTGCTCTCTTCCATCTTCTAACACCAGAGTCCCCGTCTCCTCGCCTTTCTGAAGAGGAGAAGAAAAAAAAAAAAAACAATTTTAGACAGGAAAAGCCTGTTCATGCACACACCTAATACCTACTTTACATAATAACGGCTGTGTATGAGAGAGCTGATGTCTGAGCACCACATCTAACTGAATGGGCCGATAAGGCCTACAGTGCACTGATTATACTTTAAAAAAAAAAAGGGTGGATTAAAGAGTCAGCTGCGGGGAGAGAGGAGAAGCGAAAGATGGCGAGAGAAAGGAAAAGACAGAAGCACGTGCTGTATACTGGGAGGAGATGAAGGTGTAGAGAGGAAAAAGAAGAAAGCTACTGTAGAGAGGTTATTCCATTTGGAGATGAAAGGCGCAGACGGAGAGCGAGCCATTTCTAAAGGAAACATAATAACCTTTTCATACCTCCTCCTGGAGCACAGTGGGGGGAGGAAGGGGGGGGGGGACAGGAGAGGACGGCAGCGCAGAGGAGCGTTTAAAAGTAATAACCCATCCCTGAGGTATACCTGCTTCTTTTTTTTTTTTTTCTTCAATCTCACTCCCCCACTCTCACTCTTTACGTTGCATCCTAATCTCTCAATCTGCCTGTACATCCCTCCTGCTCCTTCTTACAGGAGTCTGTGTCCACAGGAGTAAAAAAAAAAAAAAAGACAACAAGAGTGTCTTTGGAAAATGACAAAAAGGAGAGGAGGGGGGAAAAAAGCAAGGCCTTCAGAAAGGAAGAGCCACAATTCCACTTCACTCGCGGGAAGGTTAAACCAGGTTGTGCCTCTTTTTTTTTTTTTATTCTACTCGTCTTCCTCTGGCAGAGACAGACAAAGACAAGAGCCACTCGAATATATGTCAAACTGAATTTTGTAGGAATATGCATATACATTATTCCAGCCATACCAGCTGTCACAGCTTTAAAGATCTGAGTACCCACTACCAGGATTGCGGGAGCCTTACATCAGGCGCCTCACTCTGCTCTGAATCGGGAATCCATGTTCACATTTCCTCTCTCATCGCGGCACAATGCTGAAGGATGTGGGAGTCGAAAGTGTCCTCCAGTGTCATTTTTTTTTTTTGTAAAATTCTTTGCACCGCTATGATCCTACAGCTTCAAAATTCGGTCTCCCTCCCTGTCAGCGCCGCTCTAGTGCCGCTTCGTCTAGGTGCTTAATTGAAACAACAGCCTGTTAAACCCTCGAGGCCAGGAAGTCACAAAAGGAGCTAAACCTGAATGGTCATGTACAGCAGGGGAGATGCAATTCCACATAAACCACAGATTAAAGTGAGATTTAAGAGGGAAGAACTCACATTTGGGTCAAACATGGGTTGTTTCTGAAATACCTGCCTTGCTGATAATTATTTTTCATACAAGATAAATCAGGCTAAATTTGTCCTTCAGAAGTCACTGCATCTATTTTCTACTTCAGTCTCATTGGAGAGCTTATTTTTAATCAGATCGCTGTTACTCAAAACCAAAGACAATCTGTGACTTCCTGCTTCAGAGACACTTGAGAAGACACCCTGGGAGGCTTTAAAATACCTGTGTGATGCCGCTGCAATAACACAAAAGGTGAAGGTGGACGAATCAGAGCGCGGCAGGCTCTGAAGGCTCGGGAAGTTATTAAAAAAAACGAAGCGTGTTTATTTATCATGCCTCAAAGCTGATTTACATCTATTTAGACAACTAACTGAATCTCAGTGGTGGTCCAAACACAGACACACAGTCTCACACTCTCTAATATCACAGCTAATGCCCCTTCCTTGGGGGCAGATTTTGTCCTCAGGACCCTTGGCTCCACTCTGCGACCCCCCCCCCCCTTTCTCCACAGTTAGCCCTCTTTAACAAGCTTTTAGCCAGGAGAGAGACCACCCTCTTCAAATACCCAAATGAGGAGACAAAAAGCAGCTTTTTCTTACCCCAGGGTGGATGAGGGTGACGGAGAGGGGGGGGGGGGGGGGGGGGGTGATACACGGCGATTACCCACACAGCCTTTTGTGGCGGGGG
>JAVQJX010034386.1:0-14101 GCA_036025115.1 Ambassis agassizii
TGTAAAATATATTATTATCATTAATAATAATAATATTTTCCGGAAAAAAAACTCGAACACAGTCTGAATAATAACAGATTTTTGCCACTAAGACGTGACTACAGTGTTGTACATTATATGCACAACTGAGACTGTCTAACACAACTCCTACAACAACAACAACAACAAAAAAGGTTTGATGGGGTGTGTTCACATTAGAGAGGCAACAGTCCTGCAAAACAAATGTCAGGGGATGAGTAAACTCATGATGTGCACCATCTGCATACTGTATATGTGCTGTTGTATTATTATAAAGAATCTTACTGAAAGATGGAGCCAGTGAGCTCATCAACGAGGCCACCTGAAAAAAAAAAAAAGTCAGCTCACATGAAAATCTGTAAACCAACAGAAGACGATGAATATCAATATTTACCTGGTGTGCAAATTGTGTCACACAGTATGGGGCAAATGTAGCACGATGAGCAGCTCTGGAAACACAAATAAAACACATAATACATCCATGTATTTGGAGGAGAAAGATGAGCTGATTTTGAACAGTGTCGCTGTTTACCTCACACGTCTCACAGTGATCTGATTCATCTCCCACCTCACATGGACACCCGCCACAGTTATTAGAACAATGCTAAAAGAAGGGGGGGAGACACACACACATGTGTCATCAGAAGCAATTATCAGGGTGATAATAGTAAGATCACAACACCAGATTTTACCTCACAGATGGAGCACACACTACACAAAGAGCCTGAGTGGAACTGTGTTGTGGCAGCAGCAGCCTCCTCTTCTTCACTCACGTCATCTTGCGTTTCTGCTGCGTCAGCACCTTAAAGAATCAAAGCTAAGTATAAAAGGCCTGCTAAATGCTAAACAATCACACGCAATCTGTCTCCTGGTTTTCTCAGATGTCACGCTGGCTCTCAGACGGTTTAGATTCAGCTGCACACACAGATAAGCTCGTCTATTTTAGGACCGATATGTGTGACTGTGTTCCTAAAGTAGCTGCAGCAAGCTGAACAATGTCACACTGTGGAGTCAGTGTCCACACACACACACACACACACACACCTCATTCTGTACAACACACCAATGTTACAAACACACCAAAACAGAAGCTATACCATGATCTTCAGCAGCCTCCTCTTCCTCAGCTACTTCCTCTCCTTCAGTTACTTCACCATCATCTTCACTTGTTTCCTCTTCCTCCTCACTGTCAGTTGCAGTCTCCTCTTCCTCCTCATCAGCATCTTCTTCAGCTTCCTCTTCGTCTGCAGCATCCTCACCTTCTTCCTCCTCAGCAGGTTCTTCCTCAGAAGCCTCCTCCTCTGCTTCCTCTTCCTCAGCAGCTTCTGCCTCTTCCTCTGCAACTTCTTCTCCCTCCTCCTCTTCTTCTGCTTCCCCTTCTTCTTCTTCTGTGTCCTCCTCCTCCTCTTCCTCAGTAGCTTCCTCTATTGCTTCTTCCTCCTCCGCTTCCTCTGTAGTTTCCTCTTCTCCTTCCTCCTGCTCCTCTTCTGCTTCCTCTTCCTCTGCAGTCTCCTCCTCCTCTGCTGCCTCCTCCTCCTCAGCACCCTCTTCCTCTCCTGCCTCCTCCTCATCATCATCATCATCTTCAGCTTCTTTCTTTACATCCTGTTCTTCCTCTTCTGCCCCTTCATTGGATTCTTCATCAGCTTCCTCAGCACCATCGCCGATGTCAGCAACTTCACCCTCTTCTGCGACAATCTCCTCTGCATTTCTTTCATGGAGGGCTTCCTCTGCTCTAGCCACATCCTGAGCACTCACTACACCACATAGTGGGGCCTGCGGTGGGCTCAGGAGCACCAGCAGGAGCCCAACGACCCAGCCTCTCACAGGGGCCATCTTGGAAAGCTTACAGTGCTCTTCTAAGCTACAAACAGAAAGAATGGCCTCAGCTCTGTGTCCTCTATTCTCCAGAAAACCAGAAAAACGGAGGGCTTTTCAGCACTTCACAGGCACAAAAAAAAAAAAAAACAGAAAAAAAGTTGATTCAGAGAAATGGCTCAGATCTTTGCTCCAGGCTGCAGAGACACGAGGAGAGGAGGGCCGTGTTCATAAGACTGAGAGAGCAGTGTGCCAGCCTTGTGCTGGGAACACAGAGGACACAGTGGGAACGTAACAGTGTGTGGCTGCATGTAAGTGAGTGACAGAGGCACATGTCCAGGAAGAATGCTCCTGATGCCCTTAACACAGTGAATTAGAGAGGTGGGCGTGTGCAGCCTACCAGACTCAGGGGGCTACAGAAGGGAGGGGAAAGTTAGCTCAAAGGATATATGACTACAACAAGTACTACTACAAAATATTTCAATATCTAATGTTGCCATTGTTTCACATGGTGGGTTAATATCCTGTGTGTATCTTTCCTTGGTAAATTCAGTTTCAGGTATTTTGGTCGCATGTTGTTGTATCTTCATATAAATAATTCATTCAGAAATTTTGATCCACGCTCCAATAAAAGGCTTCTGAGGTGCATTCAAGAGCAGCAAAAACTCTGCAGCAGTTGTATGTAGAATATAGACCATTTGAATAAAAGCCTCAATTAGAATCTGATGCTTGAGCTGCTTATAACAAAGAAATAAACCCCTTCATGGCAGGTAATGGATTTCTCACAGGGTTAAAGCAACACCTCACAGACTTAACAGTGAGATCTTCACATGAGTCCTGATGCACAGACGAGCATGTCAGGATGATGAATGGAATGGATGTAAATAGAAGGAAAGTGGAGAGTACAGTGGTGTGCACATGAGCTGACATTGACATGACTTTTAACATTGTACAGAATGTTCTTTCATTTATTAGCATTAGAGCCAATAAGGAGGTGAATGAATCAATGCAGCATTGCTGTGTTTTAATGTTTTCTTCAGCACATATTTGCAAATATGGCCACAGTGCAACCAGACAGAAAGTGATGACACTGCCTTTCAGTGCAAGCTGCTGCTGCTCCAATTGACAGGTGGCTCAGCTAACTATTTCTAGTAAAGGCTCCTTCAATAGCTTGCTCAAGTATGTGACCTTCAATTGAGCTCCAGCATACTGAAACTCTGCACCATTCACC
This sequence comes from Ambassis agassizii, assembly GCA_036025115.1. Lineage (NCBI taxonomy): Eukaryota > Metazoa > Chordata > Actinopteri > Ambassidae > Ambassis > Ambassis agassizii. The sequence goes on from JAVQJX010034386.1 coordinate 3,068, forward strand.
TTTCACACCATCCATCCCATTTCCCTCTGCAGTGTATCCAACCATCTTATGGACTTTATTCAAAGCCAAATGCTGAAATCAGCCATTGTAAAATGACTTCACCTTCTTATACAAGGAGTGTCACAGGGCGTTGACATCATAAAGCCATATATCACTACTTTCTTGCGTGCAGCATTTGAAAAAGGTTGAAAATGAAGTTCCTGAAACTTGACTGATATAACTGAGGGTGTGGCTTCACATTTTTAGAAAATTGACCATTTTTGCTTCGACACCACTCCTTTACTTAAAACAGGTGACAGGAGCTGTACCCAGCTTAGCATACAGGCAGAAAACAGAGGGACACAGCAAACCTAGGTGTGTCTAAAAGAACTACTCAATTTACTGTACAATTTATTGAACAAACGAAAAATGCAACTACACACTTTGTTCAGAGACAGTATTTTGTTCAAAACACTCATGATCCACGCTAACAAAAAATAAAGAATGAGGCATTTCAACATAAAGGGTTGCTCTTTGCCCTGAAATAACCTACATTTGGTTAAAATGAATATAAGCACCCAGTTTAACTGAACACATGAAGCATGTGCTCTTAATGTGCCCCCTGTAAACAATACACAACAGTATAACTGAGTAAAACCATTAAAAATGTTCAATACCAGCTGTCACCTTGAAGCTACAGCAACGAAGACATTGTGGCATTCACCTGTAGATTACACAAAATATATATATCGCAACATAATTAACATAGGCAGTTGTCTTTGGCATGAAAATAAAGTCTTTGGTAACACCCATCTGAATCAAGTGGAACTGGAAGAATAGGGGAAAGAATCTGTGAAGAGGAAGAGGAGAAAAAGAAGTGACGGGTGAACAAATGGCTATAACTGCCTCGAGCCAAAATCCTTGAGAGTAAATTAACAAAGTCTGAAACAAGCTTAGTCAGTAGCCTACATAACATGACACATGTGTACGCTTTGACATATATACTTTACCTCGTAATGTAGGTGGAGGCCGAGGAGGTTTGAATGTGCTACTTTGTGCTAAAGTATCAACAATCCAGCTGAGAGCGTTGGAGCAATACTCCATCTGAGAAGGAAAAAACATTACATTAGACAAATGTAATGACTACTTTAATATATGAGCTACATAGTAGCTATAAAGTGTCAACAGTAAACAGTGGAAACTAGCCACTTCACTCTGTTCAGTGGACACACAACAAAAGACCACATTTTGTCATGTCATCGTGTGACTGATGTTTTCTTGGCTCAAAGTCTCAGCTGTATCCAAGGACTAGAAGAAACAAAGCTGCAGGAAGTTAGTGACCCCAGCCAAGAAACCGCCCCTGCTGTCACAACAACTTTTAACACTCAGGTGTTTCCTCCCCCTTTCCTCCCTTCGTCCCAGATGCAAATTTGCTGCATGCCCTTTTATAAGAATATCAACTTTTTTTTACCTCATTCTCCAGTGCCCTCAGTCTGTGGTCAAAGTCTCTGCTTTCTGTCACATGCTTAAGTACACTATCCACTCTAAAAAAACATAAATAGAGATCCAGTATGATCAGCATGATGCAGCTATAACATTAGTAATGTTTCTGCTGCAGCGATAGGAAGGTGTGCTCACTTGACAGACATCCGCTTGAGTCTCTGTGAGTCACTGCTTTTCTGAATCTTGTTTTGTGCTGTGAGAAAGTCTTCCTTCTGAATGGTTTCCCACGTCATCAGTCTGTTAGCTGCTTTCCCTTTTAACTGCAGCACTAGTAAAAAACAAACAAACAGTGGCATCACTGCTATTAATCATCACGGCATGAGGCCAGCGTGCACTGGGAAAGTAAAGCCAAATATGAAAACATCGTATACATAAAGCACCAAAACATCTCATAATATTTCAGATTCTTTTCAATTACTGACCAAAGTGGTGGATTTTGACAGACGGCACCTTGCGGATGTTTCTCTTGATAAACAGATTGATGTGAGAAAGGATGATGAAAGGAGGAGCGAGAGATGGACGTGAGTGGTACTGCACAATCAGGTTGTAGCGCTGGAACTTCCAGTAGATGTCGCTGTGTGCCTGCACTTCAGAGAAGGTGTAGCTGTGCAGAGATTAAAATCAGCACGTGGGTGTACTCAGAGAGAGAGAGCGACTGATGGAGACTAATAGTCTTATTCTTTACCTAAACATTGCAATAAGCAGGTTGATGAGGAGGATGTTGGTGACCAGGAGATAAATGACCAACAGAACAACCACCAGCCAGTTGCTGTAAAGAGTTCTACACGGCTCTGCACCTTCATCAATCAGTGTAATGTTATCTGTGCAGGACATATCCCAGTCCTTTCCAACTGGAATAATAAAAACAAACACATTATACTCAAAGTTCTCCTCTACATTCAACACATGCACAAACGCTTTTACCATCCATTTCTTCCACAGGGATCTGCCCAAAAATGTGCAAGTACGGCCTGTAGAAAACTCTGCGAAAGATGCGATCGAGCCGAGGGTCGTAGGAGTAAATCAAAGCCTGATTGGCCACTCCGTACGCCATGAGCCACACCCCCAGGAAGAAGAGGAAGAAGAAGACGTCCTTCACCTGAACAGGAGAGAATAGATGTAAACTTCACATCAATAGCTGTCTTTTTTTTGGTCATGTTTCTCACCATCTTGCCAACAATGATAATTTTTGGTCCCAGCTGTTTGTGAATGGCGAATATGTGAATAAGTCGAAGAGTGAAGACCATATAGTCCACACAGAGGACTTTCCGGCCAAATCCATATGACCCCTCAAACATCCTGAAACCAGAAAAAAACAAATATAACAAACAGCATCACCTAGTGGTCAACCTGGAAAACAACCACATTATCACATGTGGGTTTGTGTACTTGTTTGTACCTGCAGATTAGTCCTACGATGAACAGTGTGATAGCAATGAGGTCACATTTATTCCACACATTGTGAAGGTAAACTCTGATCCTCTGACGCCAAGGCATCATTCCCAAAAAGGTCTAGGAGAAAAGGAAAAAAATCAATCTGCTTAGTAGATCAAAAAATAAACATCAATAAAAAAAAAAGACATCTCACTCTGCACTCACTTCTCGGATCTCCTCACACACAATGGTAAATACCCAGAAGTAGAGCACATACTCAGTGATGGCCGGACCAGAGGGTGGCGGAGGTTTAAAGTCAACCAACAGCACGTAGGCGAAAACCAGGAGGAAGAGGAAGTACATCAGGACGTTGCCCAAAAACGAAGTGACAGGTGCGAACCAGAACTGACGCCAACGTGACACTATGAACGGACGTTGGGGTGATCTCTCATGGTGGGGTTCGCCTGTGTTACATTTGGATTTAGTAGATAATCACAGCTGCTGAAAAGACTTTTTTAAGCCGGACTCACCTCTCATGGTAGCAATCGGGGGAGAGTGTGATCCTTGTGCATCAGCTTCACTAAGATGACAGTGCAACCCATTGAAAAACATCAAAATGAATGAATCTGTAGGTTTTCTAAAGGTTGCCAGATCATAAGAAAAGATCCTGCACTGACGACAAATAAACATTACATGTGCTTGATGTCAGAGAACGAGAAGACTGTTGTCCCGTAGAGGCTGTCACTGTCTCGACCCAGACCGTCCTCATTAGGCTTCCCCTCCTCCTCTTGCAGCTGCTCCTCTTGTTTCCTAGAATGCGAAATAGGTTTTATAAAATGTGATTCTAAATATAGTAATAATAACGTGGATTTTACCTGAAGCAAATAAGGTTGGTGTAGCAGAGGATGGGACAGAAAAAGGTTAACAGGAGCTTCCACACCTCTGTGTTCCTCTTCATGTCACCCCACCAGATCTGAGACAAGAGAGACTAGAGGAGGACAGAATTAGACACTTTACAAGTCTGTCTTACATCCAGGTGCTGCTGTTTGCAATTAGTATGCAATAGTGGGACACAATACAAAAATATTAATCTTCAGCCTGAATATCCAGCCAAGCAAGTTTTCAATCTACTTTTGCAAACTGTAGTTTGTCTTTGTGAGTCAGACACACAGGTGTGAAAGCAGTAATACACCTGTACTCCATCATGGCTGAAGAAATGGCGTGCGTCAGCGCCCATGCCCATCTGCAGACACGTGGTACCTCCCCAAACTGGAGATTTTCTGATCAGGAGAGTGAAGGACCGACTCTCATTGCTCCGATAGCAAGAGCTGAAGACATCTGACACAAACACAAAGGCATTACAGTGTCAGTAAGTCAAATATGAAACCCCATTGCCATGACGTAATTCCAGTTCTGGGTCCCACCATGAGCCAGATTCTCAAATCTGTGGGCCAGCTCTTTCATGGAGAGTTTGGTTTCAGTCTCAACCTCCAGTTTGGACAGTTCTCTCAGTATCTTACAGCCACTTAGAGCACTCAGCACTGACTCGCCTGCCTGAGAAACATAACAAAAGACAATGGGTGAGATGGAGTACGTCATTCATAATCAGGCACTCATGCAGTAAATCTAATTTCTAATTTCTAAGTTCTTCTGCATGGGTTGTTTTCTTCTTTGCCATCATAGCCTCTTTGTTTTATCTTGTGACCAAAAAGGCTCTGTCCCTGAACTACATATAGTACAATTTATTGTCCTCCTGGGAATTTTTTTAAAATTATGCTACTCCAGCATTGCACTTAAATGCAAAACAGCATTTGGGTGGGAGCCCCTTCCTGCAACGAGGAAAGGGCACAACTACAGAAGTCGTAATAGTTAGAAATACTGTGTCTAATGGTACTGTGAATTACCACGTTTACAAAATAACTAAACAGCAGAACATTTTCCTCGGTCCCTCCTCGCTGCTTTTACCATCTCCCAGAAGAAAGCAGCCATCTCACTGCGATTCTGCAGCACTGCCCAGATAAAGAGTGAGGCCCAGGGGAAAAGGCAGCGCCTGTCCCGATACATGCAGTCGCCGCGCAGCACCTTACCTGCACGCTGGTATGAATAAAAAAAATAATAAGAGGGGAGAGGAAAAAAGGTTGTATACAGTCTTTTTACAAGGTGTTAATGCATCTTGCTTATTCAGAAATATCATAAGTACCCTAAGTGCTCTCCTTTTGGATGAGATATCCTTTAAGCCTAATACGTCATAGTAAAACGGCTGGCAGACGTCACCCATCAGCAGCTGAAGGACCCCTGACACCTGAGGAAACGGAGAGCAATTCAGTTCAGTTCAATTCAATTTATTTCAGTTCAATTCAAATATTTTTTTTGCACAATCACCCACCTCAAAAAGGGTGATTTCTGCCATTGGACCCTTCTGAATGTTCTCTGTTGTGTTTTTGGAAGGCAAGTCAGCTGAGCTGGAGGATGATGCCAGAGGTGCTGCAATTCCCAGCCTTTCCACTAGGTGTCGCTGGAGTAGCTGGTAAAGCAGAGTCCCATCTGCCACAGAGCGATAGAGGCTTTCCAGTCTGCTGTAAGTCAGGTATTCCAGGATATTCAAGCCATTCTCAGTGAAAAGCCGCACAAACTGGGGCTTGTCATTGATCAGAGCATCTGTCATGGAGTCTTCCAAGTCTTCATACTGTTTTATTGGATAATTTTTAAGATGGGTCAATACACATTTTAAGCATATAAACAGCACTGCACAGCATTTGTCTGGGTACAACACGTGATGTCCCCTCACCCTCCACTGAATGTCTCCATTGAAGAGTTCACTCTTGGCAATGTCGACCCTGTTCCATGTGACCGCCAGCTTCAGCTCCTCATTGTAGGGGTTGGCATCGACTGATGCACGCTGCTTACTAGCTGAAACACACAAACATCAAAATAATGGAGGTGGAAGTGCTGCTGCATGAAACTTCTGACTATGGCTCAGTTGTCTGTACCTCCCACAAGTGCTTTGAGCAAGACTGTGTCAAAATCATTTGGACCCTCCTGCTCTCCATGGTAGATGGTTATCAAGTCTTTGTTCTGGTAGATGCTCAGAGCCTGCAGAGCCATAACAGGGAGACAGAAGGATCAAAAAACAGATCAATGAGTTCAATACTCAGAGACAGTGATGAAACTAAGTGACGAAGGGTGTTGTCAAACCCAAGATATCATTAACTGCTTAAAGATTTCACATGCAGGATTGTGTGACTCTACACAACCCCTACTGTCCAACAGACAACAAGCCAAAACAGCAATGATTACGTTACTGTTGCGATAATGACTGACAACCTGAGACAGCATGTTGCACAGCAGTGTTACACACACACACAGACACACACAGACACACATGTGTTTGATTCATTAATGAAGTGAGAAAAGATTTAAAAACAGCACTCCTGTTCTTTGATTGTTTCCAGTCCAAGTCAATTTTTTAGAGTTTGGAGGAGGAACAGAAAAGTAATTTTCTGTTTATTTTCACTGCAGGCTAGCTCCAAAAACAAGTTCACCCCCACCGACCTCAGTGTTTACTTTAGACTAAAAGTAAATTTTAACTCACTCATTAACAATAAGATCTAGTTAGTAACTACTTTGAATGTTACAAGCACCTGTTCCGGCGCCATTTGCACACCTCATGTTCATTACACAAAGCACAACAATGATAAAAATCTTGACCTGCCCTGTTCGTGTATGCACATTCAGAATATTATTATAGCATTTAAAAATAGCCTGGGTGTGATCCTGTTCTGCTGCTTAATGATCCAAGCAGTAGCTACAATTCAACTCAACTACAACTCACCCGTTCAACTAGTTTGTCTGCCTCTGAAGGAAAGTGCTTCTTAACCCGTTCTGCCACTCTGTCTTTCAGATCACTGGGACCAGTCTCACTGTCACCCTCACTGGATGACTGAACAACAGGAGCTGCAGACAGGTTCTCCAAGAGATCACTCAAGAAGTCAGCCAAGCCTCCAGAGCCAGCCAGGACCAGCCAGGGCATGGAGGTTTTCAGAGAGAGATCCACTCTCTGACAGGAATGTGAGAGAGAGAGAGCAACATGTAATGATGAACGTATATTTTGTAATAATTAGAGGACAAAAAAAGCAGCAGCTGTACCTCTAGTATGCTTGCCTCCCCTGATATCAGCATACAAAGAACAGGGATGTCAATGGTGCCACTTCCTATAAAACAAAAAAAAACATGACAAACTTTTTTTTTTTTTTAAATAGTGAAACAATAGTGATAACAACCATATTTGTGATGTGATGTGTATTTAACAGCTGGGATACACCCCAGACAGAGTGTTTTTTTTTTCCCCCTGGTGATTTGACATGTTAGAGCCATGTCTGAAATGTTTATAGTGGCATGTACTGGCTTTCTTCCAGTGGACACCAGAGGATCATCTTATCATCACATGCAGTAATAACAAATCACCACAAGAGGGCCAAAAGGTAAGTGGAATGTTAAACAAAGTCTTTGCATCGTGGACAAGGACTATACTTTAGTCTCTCACCCCAAATGCCTGTACGCTGGTGAGAGATGTAGTCCTCCAGTTTGGCTCTGAACTTCGTCTCCCCTCCTCTGCGGCCAACGCTGCCATCATCCACCAGCAAGAAGGCCTGGTAGTTGTTGTCAAGGGAACATGAATCCCGGCTTGTGTTCTGCACATAATACTTAGCAGGAAAGCTGCCCTGAAAAAGGATGAATCTGTTACTCCAGGACTTCACTAAAATTTAAATATATTAGATGTATTTGTTAGAACATGTGAGAGCCTGTACAACCTGAGGGTTTACAAGCTGCTCTCGGTTTTGTACGAGGCCCCATGGCGCGATACCCAACGCCACCACCTTGTTCAGGGAGACTGAAGATGCTGCAGTGGCATGATCTCTCACCGCCTCTCCAACACACCTGCCGACACCTTCTCGCAAGCCTCCTGTCAAGATCCACGCTCCTGGGAGGACATTTTAAACAAGGATGTAATTTCTTGTGTTTCACTTCTTTCAATGGTTGGACACTATTTCACTTTATCACCTACTCACACTTGTTCACTTTGTGAGAAGTCATTTGCTCAAAGTGTTCTATACAAATGGGTTATTTTTGCATTAAAGGGTGTGCCCCAACAGAAAGAATGGCGTGACAACACTTCTATAGTACACAGCTCTGTCCTTTACTTTATCCAACAAACACTCCGAGTCATGTAACAGCCTGTGTCTACAACCGAATGTGCTTTTTTGGATTTGTTTTGAAAGCAACCTCATTATGAGAACAGTATCACTGTGTGCCACCTGCACTTGGCACAGTAGCCAAGAGGAAATAGCTATTGTGATACAAAATTAGGATCAGGCCCCAGAGACTCAAACAGTGTAATGTGAGTACGTTTTTGCAACAGCTGGATTCTTCCTGCTAAAACTGACACAAGTAAAGTCAGCATCTTCCAGGAAGGCATTAATTCATTATGTCATATTATTTCTTGCATATTCCTTAGAAATGTTTACACTTTTGAGAGCAAGATTTAGTACTAGTAATGGAATTTTTTGATTAAATGGTAATGGAAACAGAACCGTCTGGAACAAAAAAATTTCCAGCAAAGAGGAAATTTCCAACAGAGGAAGATTTCAGCAAAGAGAAACAAAAATCACAAGCTAAGCTAACTCTACTGGTACATTTATTTGACATGATGCATGATGTAATTCATGACCTATTGTAGCCTGTTTCAAGAAGTGATTGTCACCTCAAAGTGTTATGTGTTGTGTTTACCTGTACTTTGTGAGGCTTTCACCAGGCCCTGTCTGAGGACCTCCCGTACCCATGTCTTCACCTTTGTCCTGCCTTCTCCACCCACCACAGACACCACCAGGTTGGGTGCAGAAAAACCCCAGTGGGCTGTCATCAAAGTGTAGACCATAGACGGGGGGGTGCCCCATGACAGACGAAGAAACTGATCTCCCAAAGAGAGACAAAAATGGACAATTAATACAGAAACAACTGTTCAGTATTACAGCTAAAAAAAAACTAGCAGTGCCACAGATTAGTTGCAATAATGAAAAGAGCCTCACAGTATAAACACGTGACTTCCCTTTGTGTGCAATCCCTTTGTTTACTCAGGTGCAGCAGTGGGATGAAGGTTAAGAAAATCAAAGCACCACAGCTCTTGTTGTATTTCTGTCTGTGTTTGGCTCAGCATTAGATGCATCTGTTTTTTTTTTTTTTTTTTTTTTACAACACTACTAATAAGATCCAATCCGTGCCATTTAATGACCTACATAGCTATGCCTCTTGCTGGCCCCCTCAAACTGCAGCTCTCCAAAGGCATCTGTCGGGTATTCAGAGGAGTGCTGGGTGCTGTCCCAGTGGTTCACAATGGCTGTGCTGAAATAGTCACCGAGAGCCACAGAGGCATGGGCATCTCTGGCACCTCCACACTGACACAGTGCTCCATTACTAGGAAAAATAAGTAAAACAAAACATTGATTCAATGCTTTTATAAACACACACACATACAAACAAATCATGGTGCAGTACCTGAAGGAATCCTCTACGAAGGTGGTGCACAGTCTTTTCTTGATGATTTTGGGAATCCAGCTCTGAAAAGATTTTCAACAATTTAAATCCAATCCTAAAACATGTGACTGCAGGGTGCAGAAATGTTGACTTTGGTGACAAACAGGAGAGATGTGCAGTGCAGCACCTAAACACCTGACTGTGATTTCTGACGCTGTGCTGCAGTTTCAGCTCCTGTTTGTGAGTCGGTGAAAGAACAACCCTACCAATGAGCCTCTTCACTTAAACGTGCATTCAGTCTAAACTTTTAATTTCATAACCTATACATTGACTGGAGTACATAAGAATACATTTTTTTTTCTATTTTGTAGGGTATTTGTGAATAGGGAAAACTGCTGGCATGATGGTTTCCATTTATTTTGCCAGCACGCCACACCTGCTGATTTCATTTGAAATGTTTAAGTATCTACTGTATGAACAGGTTTTGGAACAGGTTTTTTAGCTTGTAAACTGAGCTGAACTTCCACTGGTTGGACACGTTGATATAAAGCGGAAGCGTCTGTTTAAATAAAAAAACACCGCATTTGTTTTCCAAGAGTTCAAGCAGAGAGAGTTATATCATTATACGGTCAGAGATACGTGCTGTCCAAAGCACACAGTCCGTGTTTGTTGTCCGCTTCGCTTTGTGAGTCAGATTTACGTGAAGAAGCGGCTCCAGCTTCTTCACTGACTCCTCTGAACCGGAGTCCCAGCAGGAGTCCCAGCGTTTGGAGGAAAACTAAAGTACGCACCTGGTCCTTCTCAGATTTACTCATTTTATCTCCGCTGCCTCCACTGCGAGCCGCGGCTCCTCCTTCTGCGCCTGTTTCTTTCATGTTTTTGGTCTCAGTGGGTCTTTTTTTTGAGGAATATTTAATAATTTCTTCTTGGCCATTTTTCTAAGTTACTATTAAAACAACATTCCCAGACGCGCCTGCGCTGTCAGAGAGAGAGAGAGCGAGAGAGAGAGGATCCAGGTGTGTGTACGGTGGCCGAGAGGTGCAAAACAAAATTACAAAGTGCCAAACACTTTTACAAAGCCTGAACAAATTTACATTTCAGAAAACAACTTAACAAAACGAAAAACACTTTTACAAACTCCGAAACAAATTTTACAAGTAATGAAACACTTTTACAAATGCGAAAACCAACCGGAAAAGGAATGTACCAACTTTGTGGATGACCCGGAAGTAATAACGAGAGCGTCCAATTCAAGTTTGTTGTTGTGTTTGGGCTTCATGATTACTAAAGAAGAAGAAGGAAAAGGCGCAGGAGTTATTGTTGACACAATCTGCAGGTGAAGTAATGAATGTGCTCCAGGAGCTCAATCCAACTTATCAACTACTCTGGAACGTCAGCATCAAAAAATGCTCACATTCTTGGGAACATTATAAAAGAACAAACATAACTTTTAGAGAAACAGCAGCATGGCCTTCTGCTAAAAAAAAAAGTTTAGATATACCATGGTAATGTGGTTTTCTAAGTAGTTAAAAAAACATACAGACCTTCACAGTCAAGGAGATAATCTGCCCAGTAGGCTAAGGTTTGACTTTCTTTTAGTCTCCTGTTACTCCCTGAAGGGCTGAGCTCAGGTTTGAAGAGTCTCTC
>JAVQJX010034436.1:0-10062 GCA_036025115.1 Ambassis agassizii
ACCTGACCTCCTCTATGAGATTCAGTTCTATTTTGTTTTTTGTTTTTTTGTTTTTTTTTTAAAAAAACAGTATGAAGTTCAGATTTCGATTACAAATAGCTGAAATGAGTTTTCCTCCACAGGTTGGCTAGGCTTATTCTCCTTGTCAAATTCGGTGTACTGCTACACTGACAGGAACCAGGTCAAGTAGTGATAAGGATGCCCACCTGGGTGCCTCCCTTTACAAGTCTACCAGGCACAGCCAGCCATGCAGAGGCCCCAGGGTCAACCCTGTCATCACTGGAAGGATTATGTCTCCCAGCTGGCATGGAAGCTGCTGGGAATCCCCAAGGAAGAGTTAGGGAAGATGTTGACAAAAGGAAGTCCCAGCTCCTCCTTACACCCCTGAGGAGTTCTATAGAAAGGTGTACACCTAACGCATAGAAACAGACAAGCAAACAATTTCAAATCAACGAAAGTCACATGGTTAGGATCTCAATTCTAGCCATTAAGAGCATGGACAACAGATTCTCCTGCTCCTGGTTGGTCTGTGCTGCTGCTTTCCGAGATCATAGGTTAGCAGGGTTCTGATCTGTCATAGGCGTTTTGCAGTTAGAAGCAAACCAATGCCAGGAAAAAGGGCCATTACTGTCCACAGAGCAGGGGATAACTGATAAAGAACCATCATCAGACTCCTGAGCTGGCTGAAAGACAACAATATGTCGTGCTATAACCCTGAGAAGAGATGCCTGTCAACTGCAAGGCTTCAGCTGCATCCTTTCCAACTACACTTTGCTCTGACAATCACACAAACACACATTCACAGTAATGACAAGCAATGTCTTGGCTTCACACACTTGACAGAGAAAAATATAGAGACAGACAGACATATTTCCTACTTCAAATGCCACAAGGTGCAGCGGGGTTAAAATAAATGGACTGCTAAGAATTTACAAAGAACAAGAAGGTGGAACATCAATGGATGTTTTATAATTCAAAAAAAGTTTAAGACCGGAAAAAATACAGCTTGCTGCTTGGGGATTTCTGTTAGAGCAGATATGAAGGACTTACTTACATTTCATGACCTCTCGTCTAACTGTTCATAAAGAAATTATTTGCCTCACTTATCTAGACTAGTTGGGAAAACTAAACTCTTATTCCACAAAACATCTTGCCTTTTAAAGTATCCTTGAGCAAGACTGTAAATTGCATCCATGCAGCTACTGAGTGCTGTCCTGTGGTTGAGCCTGGCCTCTGACCTCTCTCTATAAGGAGACAAGAGAAAAAAAAGAATTTCTCCACAGGGATCAATAAAGTATCACTCCTTTTGATGCTAGGTCACAGAAGAAAAACCTCAATCATCCTTCATGATTGGCCTCTATTTTAGCTTCTAATAGCATAGACCGAGGCGGAGGTTCAGCGCATTCCCAAGTGCAATTTTAAAAACATTACAGGAATGGATGCAAAGGTGTAGGTCAAGTATCTGGACTATAGGTTTGGATGGAGGTATGGAAAATATAGGTATCTCTAAGCACTCATAAAGCAGTCAAAATTGTTGATGTTTGCTCACACTCACATTTCTCTAGATTCTCCTTGTCCAGCCAACTGGTTTGCTGGAGACCGCTTTGATTTTTATATACATGTGTGACTGGACTGCTTTGAACGTACGTACACGGTGACAGTTCAATTTCATGTGCCCTTGAGTGAAAATGAGCAGGTATACAGTAGAGATGGATGGATGAGTGGTAGATGAATAGATGCTGTACACATAAAAACTTAAGTGGTTCCTACAAGCCCCTCTATCCAGGCCTTCCCTCTTCATCTTCATTAGCTCGTACATCAGAGCTGAGATTCTATCACAGTGGGAACAGTGTGTGCTGACATGTCAACTCGTCTGTCAACCAGAAGTGTCGGGGGTGGAGTCAGTAGCGGGCAGTGGACCGGGATTTTGCCAGCAAACGCATGACAATGATGAGCTTGGCATGTCGCCGAGGCAACAAGCGGCCTCATCCATTATTCATCTGGGTAACAAACTGATAAACGAGGTAAATGAAGAGGAACAACGGCAGCGAAAATCATGCCGATGGACCAAAAGAGACATTTAGAAGCCGGCGGCAGCAGCGGCATCCTGAGGCGCATATTAATCTGCGGGGTAAACAACAAGGTCTGGACACAGGGTCAAAGCAAAGCGGGCTCTCATCCTTGAGAAGAGTAATGTGGAGCGAGTTCATAGCGTCAGAAAATAGGATTTGGTGGGGATGTATAGGGGGTAGTGGGAAAACTTACAGAGCATCAACAAACAAATAAGCAGATCGTCAATCACCCTGCCTATCATGTGCCTATCTCCAGTCGCCTCACCACAGTCCGCCATCAGAAAACTAATAACACAAGTTAAAGTTCCAAACAGTTGCATCAGTCTACCAGCACAGGTACAGAGAGCATAAATGATGTCCCAGGTCTCAAACGTCATGCCAAATTCATGCAACCAGATCTGTACGAGACAGCAGGGTGGTGAATTATTACTCTGTTGCTACGGTAACACATCTTATGCAGAAAACAGCATGCCGTGGTCTGAAAACGGTGATTTGTGAGATTTCATTTCGAAAGCCTTTCCTGTGAAGATGAGGGGGGGAAAGAAAGAAGGGATAAAAGGGAGAGAGGAGATTGGCAGTGAAAGAGGAGAGAAAGAAGAGAGACTTGGATACAGTGAGAGAAGAAGAAAAGAGACAAATGAGGTGAAGCCACACTCACAGCAATTTGCAGCAGTGCTTTAGACAATTTGGGTCACTTCTGTCACTGTATTTCTATAAGGCGAGCAGTAACACCTCATCTGCCATTCATTTCATTTCCATTCCGACACCTGCAAGCCATTTGCATTCTGTCAGTTTTACCTCTCCCTTTCATTTCTCCGCATGCCACTACATTTCCTGAATGATAACATACTGCCAATTTCTACACTGGCAAAGCACGGGCCAGGACACAACACTGCCTGAATCCAAAGCAAGGGGACAATTTTCCAATCTTTCTTTCTTTCTCCTTCTCCATCCCTCCACCCAAAGTCCCACATTGCCTCTCAGGTTTCCAGCAACAATCCCCCCACCCTCTTGATCAAATCCAGATCTTTGCCATGTGACCCTTTTGAGCCCTTGCATGGCCCAGTCACACCCAGGGGACATGAGGCCGGATCGCATGTCTCACCTCCCTGCAGGAACAAATGAACTGAGATCTATGCCATCACTGCTTACAGCGGAGCTCCACAGGGCCACAGCTCCTTTATATACACACATTACTGGCTCATTACAGCACACGGGCAGCTGTGCAGATACAGGCAGGTTTCATCAAGTCAAATTTAACATGTTTTTCCAAAACTGAGTCAGAATGAAATATTGGCCCAATTTTACCACAAGTAATGAATGTGAAAATTAAAATAAGTGAAGTCTAGGAGAAAGTCGCTCAGCTTGTCTGGGCTCATCCCTCATGAGAAATACAACAGAGCACAAAAACGCATAAAAGAAAAAGCTTTCAATCTCAAACATTTTAAATGGTATATAAATTCAGATATTCGCTATTCATCCATATTCATGAGGTTTTGCTGCAGCTATGCAATTATTACATACTGTGCGGATAGACCCGCAGTGTCTGACAGACAAGACTGTTTTTACATATTAAGGATTAAGAACCTGCATGCAACGCATCATGTTTACCTATGAGGCCAGTGTGTGAATCCTTAAACCAAAGGGATAGGAGCGAAATATACAGTAGATCAAACAGTGGTGAGATGGGCTTTTATAAGAGTGGAGGACTCACTTCCATCCACTAGTAATCTCTGAGTTTCTTTTCTTGCTTTTGTCTTTCAATTTTTGAAGATTGCAGTCATTTCTACAGTGCCAACCGCAAATGCCCTTTCCCTCGAATCGCCTCCTATGGTGATGTTCTTTTCTTTGTGTTCTGTCTTCTGTGGCTATTACTGCTAATGCTAACCACACGCCAGTCCTGTTCTTACACACAAAGTAGAGCAATAATCAAATTCCACTCGCGTCACTACAATGTACTAAATAGAGAATCATGAATCAGAGAATTTTTAAAAAAGGACTTTTGTTGGAATCAAGAATCTGAGAATTAGTTTTATTATCCACTGACTATTACTTCACTTTGTGCCGCAAAACTAGTGTAACCACAACTTTTATAAATTCTGGGTGTGAAGTCTTCACTCTGCTTCATTTGTTCCAATATTCAATTTACACCAATGTGAAGCACAAAAACTGCCCATTCATGACTTCTAAGAGTTACATTAGAAGATAACAGATTTCTCTTGTCCGAATAGTAGGCTTACATATGGAGTTATAGTGAAGTTGCCTGGCAACCAATGGGTCCTCCAGAAAGTCACAGCTCAAAGCCAAGAAACACTCACACAAATAACCCTCACTATAACCACAACTTGTTGTATTAGGACTACAAAGGAGATAGAGCATACTGTATTGATGGGTCAATAGGAATGAATGTAAAATTAGTTTATTTTGCCAAATGATGGGTCTTGGCCAATAATCAAGAATATTTTTGATGGAACTTGCTTCACTTTGAGCTTTAAATATGCTTTCAGTTTGTGTGTGCAACCTAAGAGTGTACACACGTGTGGCGGTCCTGTGATTGAGAATCTGGGGCAAACCCCTTAAGTGAAGAGACGGGAAGCGAGAGGAAAAGAGAGAGAGATCATCAGAGCCATTACTGTGTGATAAATGATTTGCTAGCTGGTGAGTTGCCCTGAGGGAAGCACAGGGGCAGAGCATATGCATGTATATGTGTGTGTGTGGGGTAGGGCGGTTAAACCTGTGGCTTACTTCTATCAAGATCCCATGGCACCTACGCACTGCTAATGCAATCTGCTTCGTAAAAGGTGGGTGGGGATAAAGGTACACAAACACACACTCACACGTACAAAATTGAACACCAACTGTACTGAATTCACACTTTCTGCATTTTTTTCAACAACACACCCGCACACATAAGCTGAACTACGCGCATTTTCTATCACATATCAAATCACACTTTTACACACTCTATCTCACACTCGCACACACACTGCAGGCAATCACATCTCATGGGAAAAGAAGCCGCAGCCATGGCCGGGCCCGGAGGAGGCGGAGGCAAATTAGTGCGGAGTTGAAAGAATGGTAGACGAAGAAAGAGAGAGAGAGACTAGGGAGAGGTTGTCAGAGAATAGGCCAGACTGGTGGCATAGCCTGTCTGGGTTAAGGAAATATTCAAGTTTTGAAGATAACAAAATGTAAGAGAGGTGTGAGAGTAGGGGAAAAAAAGCTACAGTAAGTAAAAAAAAAAAAAAAGGAGGGATAAGATGTTGAAAAGGGTGAATGAACAGAGAGGGGGTGGAAAACCCAGGGGAACTGGAATGACAGCAAGCAGAGAGACAGTGAGAGGGTAATGGCTGGTGGGAGAGGTGCGAGCAGCTCCTGCCAAGATAGAGGAAGAACCAGGCCAGGGAAAGAGGAAGAGAAATTGAGCAGCGTAACCCTCAAGACCTTGCTGTCTGCACAGGAGAGTGGTGTGTGTGCAGGTTGATAAGTCCATGTGTGCGTCTACATCAGTAGTATGGTGCACTCTGTGCTGGCTGGCAGGTTTGAGAGCTGGTGTCAGGCTCCTCCGCTTGTCCGCGGCTAAGATTGGTAGGGAGGGATTTCTAGCGCGATAGCCCCCAGGGGAGCTCTTCATGTTGGAGGTGAGACAGCCCACCTGCCTTCCTGGCCTCCTGGCTCCAAACTCTGGATGCAGACCAGGAAGTAAGACGCAGCTGGATGAGCTCTGGCTCTAAGTCTGAGCACCAAAACAGCGGCCAACACAAATCCTCAGGTGGTATAGGCTGACATACAGGTGGAGAGCATGAAGGGAACCTGTTCTTTGTCTTTATAATCTATGTTCTGACAATTCGTGCACAAATAATTGCTGGATAAATCAAAATGAAATGAATTAATGAAAATATAGCCAGTACTTCCCGTTTGTTAGCATTAATAACTCACGTCTACATGGCAAATACAATAACAACAGCCTTAATTTATTAGTATTGATGAGCAATTATACCATAGCACATGTTGCATTGTAAAAACATTGTTTTATGCAGCCTTATACTTAGCTTCCTGGTTATTATTGCAACCTTTATCCACCATTACTTCCCCTTTTATTCCCCATCTGTGTGTGTTGTCAAGGCTGCAGTGTTAAACAATGACTTAGGTGCCAAGACAGCACAAAGAACCATGACTGACAATTGCTCATCTCTCCACTGCTGCTCAGATGAATGTGACAGACTGCTTGTAAAAAAAAATACTGTTGATGATTGTCACGCAGATTTTTTTTTTGCAGGAAATACAAACAATTCAGTCTGGAGTATAATGATACAAAACACTGTTTGTCACATTTTATACACATATATATATATATATTATACAGCCTGAAAAGCCCAGCTGTCCGACCTTGGCTCAGAGCAGGATTTGGCTTCAAAGCCCAAATAGCTGATGATGCAAGACATAACTTAGAGTAAGCTTGATCATCCGTTCAGCAGAGTTTATCTTCGCTCAGTCCCATATCCCCAGGTCAATAATGTTGACTCATCGACCACTTCTTCCTCTGTTGTCGATAAAGTACACTACAGCCTTTTAGTTTCCTGTTTTGGCTCTGTGTAGAAGAAACGAAGCAAATGACCCCCAAGGACTGATGAAGAAAGGCCCAGGAAAACAGAGGCTGACGCAGATGATAAAGCCCTCCGGCCACACTCACAGGACGGAGTGTTTTTATTCCAAAACCTGTGCAAAATTCAATACATGTGAAAGTGTATTAATAAGGTGGAAGGTCTAACACCGCTACTGGGGTATACAAAAAAAAGAGAAATAATTTGAACAGGAGCTCTTTAAAATGGTTCATTTTCTCTGGTGACTCCAGCTTTGCTCTCTTCTAACATCGCTCTACATGAAATCGATCAGCAAATCAGCTGCCTAATAGACAGGTAGTGCTCAACCCAGAGAGCAAAGGCTTGAGGTGAAAGAGTCATGGAGCCTGCCCAGAATATTGAAAAGGACAATTAAAGGAGTCCTTCCTGGAAGACGGACAGCAGAGGACAGAGTGAAATTCACACAGGCCTTTCCAGATGGGGGGGAAGGGGGATAGATTATTATCTCCCCAAGACTGAAGGGCACACAAAATAATTCACCTGGAAATCAATTTCCATCACATCTATTACAGACCACCGATGGACCGAGAAAGAAAGAGAGCGAGGGAGACAGACCAAAAAGAGACTCTCATTTCCCCTTTCTTATCCTTGTTATATTTTCCTTCTTCTCTCTCTCGTCGCCCAAACCATTTCCACAGCAGAGTGCGTCGGCCACAAAAAAGACATCTGCAGTCGATCATGATAAACAGCCTGCATCGCTCACGTTTGTTTCCTTAAAAACCACAGAGCTGCAATGAGTAAAAGCTACAGCTGCAGGACTGCTTTAAATCATGACGTAAGGAGGTAAAATTGTGAAGGCAGACGTTGGTGTCGACACTTCCGAACTGCAGCTGCTGATACATTCCTGTCATTGTGTCTCACAACACTTCAACATTAAATGAGGTTGTAATGGCTGTTTTTTTTTGTTTTTTTTTTAAATAGACATCAAAGTTCTTTGTTCAACAATACATTTCTTCTCTGAGCAGACACCATAACAACATACACTGACAATGCTGATTTGCTTTTCTCCAAAATAAAAGCCCATCACTTATTTACCAGGAGTGTTTGACTAAGTGTGCATCAGGTTCACTACTTGTCTAAGACCAAAAATGTTCCTCTTATTTTAACAACTGAACCAACCCACATCCAAACCACCAGTTTCTCTACTTCTTTTCTCTACGGTGTCCTCATTACCAACCAAAGGAACCAGAGCCGATATGTCAGTGGAAAAGGGAGCAGACGACATGAAGCAGAGGGAGAAGAAGTGATGGGTGTGACTGAAGAGGGAGGGGGAGGGGGGGGGGGGTTGTCAGCATTTGTAGGTCAGCGTAAATGTTTAATGCTTTATGCTGATGAGCTGACGGTTCTCGGAAAGATGCGCTCCGATAGCCACCACACACAAAAATGACAATTCCCACACATTTGCAGGCATAAGCCACCCTGCTCCTGAGCCCGCTGCTTATATTCTTCTCCACGAAACCTCTTGGCACGCCAATTAAGCAGGTATGTGACAAGACAGCCAAAAGTGCCAATTAGACCAATCTACCTCAGCGTCATGTCCCCTTAAACCCTCCTCCCCATCGTGTTCCCGGCTGTAGCCCTCCCTCCTTTCCACTGCCCGATTTGGTCCTTAATGGATTTCCTTGCCTCTATCTTTCTTTCAGCACTCACCCATTTACCCCAGTTACATCACAATAGTGAGTCCAAATAATGTAAGTTTAATAGGTAACCACTAACACATTCAGTCTAAATGTAGGGAGAGACGTCTCACGTAATTATTTAGCCCGGAGTACACATCATAATTGAAAGGGTCTGATAACAAAGTTGCCTTGTTACACGCACCACATAGAGAGATGGATTAGTGTCACATGACAGTGAGAGGGGAAAAAAACTCAATTCCTTTTGCAAGGTTTAGCAAAGAAACCCCATAATGGCCTGTTTATCTTATCAATTAAGCGACCATAATATTTTTGGAAATGAGAAATTGGGCTTGCCACAGGGCACAATCACCTCATAAATAAGGTACGCTGCTAAACAAATCCCTAAACCAGTTTATTCAATTTACTATACAATGGATTATAGCTTCATTTCAGTGATAATGGGAGCACTTGAGGAAATTAAAATGAAGAACTTGGAATTTTCTGAGTCGTTTCCATATGACCCCTTAGGGTAAGGTGAAGGAAATAGCGCTGGTGTGTGTCTTTGTTTAGTGTTTTAAACAGACTGAGAGACAAAGGGCACAATATGCCATTTTTTGCCATTTGATCAACAATCATTTCAAACACTGGTGCATTATTTGCAACACAGTGTCATTAAGGATTCAGTGGAAGCCAGACCGTTAATGGTTTTTAGATGCTGCCTCCCACACCCTACTTGATGGGGCATGCTTTCCATTAAAGTGAAAGTATTTTGGATGCTTACAGTTCGATCATAAAGCGCCCATATGTTGTGTCGTTACTTTTCTGGCTCTGTCGCAAACAAGCCTACTCGCTGTTGCAGTGTGGGGCGACAGCACCGCATGAAACCCGACGTGTCAAAATCAAAATGCATCACTGTCAATGATGGTAATTAGTAGTGAAAAAGGGAAGAAAAAGCACACTCTGTGCTACGGGGCTGATTGAAAGCATCATACACACCAACATACACACAGTCTGTTACTTGGGGCAGCATCTTTTCTTGCTTATGTTGTAAATGTAGCCCTATCTTATTGTTTAGATGTCAAAAAAGATCCATTACATCCTCTTTTTAACATAGCACACAGTGTGCACAGAGCGATGGACCATGTTATGGAACTGAATGGTGTTTGTGGAGGTTTAACGGCACAGAGAGGCCTCCAGCACTGCTGTGACAAACAAGACAAAACTGGGTCCTTTTCTCTGGGTGTGTCCTGGATTCACACAAAGCCCCCAGTGGGTCAACGCCTAAGGAAAGAGAGAGAGAGAGGGAGAGACATGTGCATGGACGGATGGACGGACGGACGGACGGGCGCATTGGGGACAGCAGAGTGGATCCATGGTGAGTCAGAGACAACAATAGGGAGGTGGATGAGGTAAAACAGATGGATAAATATGTGAAGGGCTGGGGGCAGATATGGAATCGAGGCTATCGCTGAATGAAATCTTAAAATCTGAGCTGGCATGTATGGTCAATTGGTGCCAATTTATATACTAGGTATGTGCATATGCAATCTATATTACTAAATAATAAGACAGGCAATATCAGCATATATCATGATCTAATAGATTACACTCAAATATCAATATAGGCCACAAAAATCCAATCGTGGACAGACTATGAATCACATTTTTCCAATGAAACTATTCTACACAGGATTTCCAAAGATAACAGATTGAAATCCATTTCAATGA
>JAVQJX010034437.1:0-12210 GCA_036025115.1 Ambassis agassizii
AATGTTACTTTTTACGTTGTAGTATAGCCGTATGTACACTGTTGTCTGTAGACATAGTGTCATATGACACAAACAGTGTTATTTAAAGGGAAATAACTTGTTTTTAAGAAACAAACAAAGTAAAACTAAATATTAATGCAAAACAAACGATTTAATTGAATGTAAATGTAAATAATTATTTAAAAAAACAGTCTTCATTTGAGGATGGACTTGCAACATGAACATGTAACCGTTGTCTCTTCCTGTTTTGCTGGTTTTTCAGGTCTAATCTGAGGCTGTGAGTCCTTTCAGCATGTTATTGCCTCACAAACACCTGCTCGTCACGGCCCTGCTGCTCGGCCTCTGGGCAGCAGATGGTGCTCACAACACGGCAGAACCAGCCAGTGGCCCCTCCTCTAACAGGGACGTGGTGGCGAGGGAGGGATCCAGCATGCTCATTGAGTGTAACGTGACCGGCGGCCATGATGATGTGAAGTGGTACAACTCTAAAGGATCCCTGTTGGGTGATGATGAAGGTAAGAGCGCCAAAAAGTTGATGATCAGCATGTTTTGATGCATCTTTATACGAAAATATGTGTTTTCGCCTGCAGGTGGGAAGTGGCAGATTCAAGAGGGCGTCCTGAACATCACCACAGTGTCCTTTGAGGACCGGGGCCGCTACACCTGCGTCGCCTCCAGCAGCTCAGGTGGCAGCAAAAACTACACCGTCACCCTGCGCGTGGCTTACACCGACAGCGGTCTGGGGATATACTACGTCATCGTGTGCCTGGTGGCCTTCACCATCACCATGATCCTGAACGTGACGCGGCTGTGCATGGTCAGCAGCCACCTGAAGAAGACGGAGAGGGCTATCAACGAGTTCTTCCGAACCGAGGGCGCGGAGAAGCTGCAGAAGGCGTTTGAGGTCGCCAAGCGCATCCCCATCATCACTTCAGCCAAAACGCTGGAGCTGGCCAAGGTGACACAGTTCAAGACCATGGAGTTTGCCCGTCATATGGAGGAGCTGGCTCGCAGCGTCCCTCTGCCGCCGCTCCTCCTAAACTGTGGGATGTTTGTAGAGGAAGCTGCGAACCCTGATGCTGCAGAGCCAGGGAGCATGCAGGAGATAGGCCCTCCCTGCTCCAAAATGGAGGAAGAGGAGGAGGAGGAGGAGGAGGAGGAGGTGCGTCAGGAGCTGCTGTCAAGTGAAAGACGAAAGAGCAGCGTTGATGTCACGGTGTCAGTCCACACACTTCCTGAGAAAGTCAGCATTTAACCTGCTGACGCTGAAGGGTTTCTGCTTTCTGTGGATCTGAGAGCCGTGTCTCAGTTCAAGGAGCTGGATCCTTCAAAAGGACTACATCGCAGCAGCACATTTTAAAGGCTCGTCCAAATAACAGCATTAAGCCAGCATCAACTCAGCACAGAATCATGACAGTTACTGATGGTAAATTAGAAAATTCATTATTCATTATTCTTACAGTTACAGAGCAGATTACAGGTTACAAAAGGCCTCTGCCTACGTTGGTCCTGTCCTTCAAAGGCCACATTTTCATCCAGTTCTGAAGCCTCCTTCAAAGGCAGCCTTCGTTTCCCTGACAACAAAGGATACAGAAGACAACAGCAAGAGAGCATCAACGTCAACTGTCAGGTGCAAAGGCCAGGCCATCATAGGCCGAATCCTTCGAAGGATACAGTTGAAGGCTGTCACGCTCATGAAGGATGCAGCCCCTGAACTGAGACTCTTCTCTAATATAAGGACATGTTTTGATTTGAGGTGCTTCCTGCTAAAAAATTCATTATTTCAAAGCACAAATGAGCCAAACTGAGCTTTGACTTTTATTTCACTTTGAGTGTATTTTTGTTCTTATATTTCATGCTGTTTGGGTTTTTTTCCTCCATGCAGCACATCTCAGAGCTCATTATCCTCCCTCAGATGTCATTTTTCAGTTTTGTTCACTCTGACAGTCAGTCAGCATCCACAGAACAAAAATGATGCAACCCGATTTCATCGTGCGGATTGTTTTGCTGTCAGTCAGAGGCGGCAGCGCTGCAAACAGTGGGAATAATCCTTGTGATTACCATCTCACACATCTGCAGGTCTCTGTCAGTCCTGCCAGCAGCTAATTACAGGTTAGGTTTTGCTTTGAAGTGACTGTTTGAACAAAGGGAGTAAACATGTTTTAATGAAAAATGCATAAACAGGGAAATATCAAAGGGGAAGTTTGAAAAAAGTTCTAAAGAAGAAACAGAATGTGACAAGCTATTAGCAGAGCAAAGTGATGGATTTAGTGCTCATGAATATGCATTTAAAGGTGCATTAATCAGGTTAAACATTATCACATAATGAAGAATGGAAGGTAAACACAGCAGTGAAGGAAGTCTGTCATTTATTGTTTACATTTACAAAAAAACACTGAAATATTTTTGCTGTATTTTGATAAAACTACAAAGATTTTCTTCAGTTTGATGCAATAAAGAATTAAATTTAGACAAAAATGAAGAATGTTTGGAACTATTTGGGTAAAATGAAGAAGAAGAAAAGATTAAACATTTTGACCCTAAAATAAAAGAAACAAACATGAGAAAAAGGCTTCTGTACTGTAATAAACTGTGAACCTGTACTTGAAATATTTTTGATTTATCTGTTTCTGTGTAAGATGTGTTGTCTATAAATAAACCTAATAAGACACAAATCTCTCTCTTCCACTGCCACACGGGGGCGCTGTTGCCTTAAACATGTCTGTGCCACACAGTGTCACATGTCAGCAGTTCAGGAAGCTGCTCAGATTTAGCTGAAATTTCTTTTAAATTTAAGATGCGGCGCTTAGTTCAACTTCACCAGGTTAAAATATTAATAAGCTCTGGGATAGAATTTAAAATGAATGTGCAGAATTATTGATGTGCAGCGTAATGCAGGCACACAGTTTCAAAGGCCACAGATTAACTTTAAAAGACACTTTAATCCAAAGATTATAAAAGTGATAAAATACAAGATTTAGTGTCATAACAGGAAAGTTGAAATTCTGACAACACATACAGCAGAAAGACTTCATGGATCTGTCTGTTGTGTTTAGACCTGATTCAGATATCACATTATGATGATAGCAGCATAATGCATTTAGCTGGTTCCGGAAGTGGGCGGAGACAGACGGTAACCGGAAATATTTGAATGTGTGGCGCCATGCTGCTGTAATCTCTGTTCCGGTTTGTGTTTATAATTGTATAAAGTAAAAGTCTGAAGGCAGATTGACCGAGTTTGACCGTCAGACAGGTGTGTTGCCGATCAAAGGGACACACAGGTGGAGGCCAATAGTTCATTCTCTCACATCTATTGAAGCAGCCCATCTGATAGCAGAGCGGAGAGTTAGGAGGTCCCGAGTTCGAATCCCAGGCGGACCAACATGCTGTAGTGTGGTGAGTATATAATTTAAAAAAAATTATTTTTCTGCTATACCACAAGAATAAATGATTGCTGTTTTTTCTTCTTCTTCTTGTGTGTGGATTTCATATTTTTTATTTTGGGATCAGGGTGGACAGACGTATTTTTTGTTTGTTTGGACAGTGGTTTATGATTTGGGTTATGTTCTACAATAGAATGAGCCCCATGTGTGTTAGCATCAGCTATTAGAAGTAGCAGCTACAAGATGGTGTGTAGGTCTATGGCAAAGAGAGGGGGACCCAGGATTGAGCCTTGGTGCGTCCCTGTGGCAAGATTCAAAGGTCTATCCAGTATCAATATGTATGATATTTAACATGTAAAGCAGACTGAGCTTGTGATGCTGTTTCCATGTTTTTCTGCATTTATTCCCATCTCCTCCAACCCTCAGCTGATTAGCTTTGTGTTCAAAGGTCTGCAGTAAATGAATTTAAAGTAAGAATATCTGTGGAATTCATATAACAAGCAGGAGAGCTGTTGGTATTTTTGTTCAAAAAATTATTTAAAAAAAAACTCCTTGTTGTGTGTTCAAATATGTCAAGAATCCTGACTCTCATTTCTTTGGGGTGTCAGGTAATAGTGTAATTTTTCATGTTTGTGAGTCACTGCTTTGTACTTTCCTTGCGGCTGATCTGCTGGAATGCAGCTACCTGTGAAATATCAGTTTGGCGAGCATCCCAAATAACAATAACCTTGGGCCTTTGTGTTGAACAACTGGAAAAATCCATCCTTCTTCCTTTTCCTGTCCTCTCTGGAGGCGAGCTTATCTAAATAGAATTGATTGGCTCGAGCGATCATTCATCATGTCGAGTCAAAGCAGACGTTTAAGGAGAGAGAGAGAGAGAGGGAGAGGAAAGATTTTAAGGATAGGATATTTCCAGCAGGGTGAACTGAATGAATTGATTAGGAGGAGGGACGCTGTGTGTGTGTGTGTGTGTGTGTGTGTGTGTGTGTGTGTGTGTGTGTGTGTGTGTGTGTGTGTGTGTGTGTGTGTGTGTGTGTGTGTAGCAGAGGTAAAGAGACTTCCACAGGCTGATTATGACATAATGAATGAAGCCATTCGGTTATTGTGAATTTAAATTGCTCATAAAAATCAGGTTACTCATTTTATTTTATTTCCAATCAGACAGAAAAATAACCGATGTTATTGTGTGATAAATTGGACGTTGGATTTGTTCATTAGACGAGAGGATGTTTTTCTTTCAGGGTTCAACGCCATGATCCCAAAAAACGTCCGCTGAGCTTCACTGAAGGACAAACTGACACTTTTATTTTACTGCAACCACATCAGTTTGTCTGCAGTGTGTGGAGGTGTCAGAAACTGTTAGCATAGCTGCTGTTAGCCTGTGATTTAGCACTGAAAGGAAAGGCTGCATGTTCTCTGGAATTGGGTGGAAAAATGTGTAAACAATTTGTTACTAATACAAAAAGAGCTGGATAATATCAGGAAACGTGATGACAGTAAGAATTCATTATTATGTGTCCACAGTTTAAACTATGACGTTCCATCTGTTGCTGCTGTTTTTTTAGCTTAACCCTGCAACATTCACTTTCAGGGATCCAGGAAGCTGAGATTACTCCTCTCGTAGCAGCTAGCAGTTAGCATAACAACTCCAGGAACAACTATTACATTTCAGGTCTAAAACAGAACGTGGTTCAGCATTCAAACCGCTATTTTAAAGGGTTAACCTGTCCCTTCTGCATGAAGCTTCTCAAACAAAAGGAGCTGCATCCATGCTGCTCCTTTGTGTATTGATCCCTTGGTGAGGATGCTGGTGTTGATTCTTGCTCATATACTGATGACTCTCCAGCAGGAAAGACACCTTAAAGAGTTCCAACCTATTTGCAGTTGGTCCGTCCTGATTTTCACATGACCCTGTGGACCAGGCGAGGTCAGCCCGTGTGCTAACAAAGGGACAGAGCGCTGCACCTGACCTGCTTCTCTGCAAGGTCTCACTGCTACATACGACCCCGCTGTCAAGGACTAATGGGAAATAACGACTCTCTGGAGGTGGGGTGAAGCTGTCAGGGTCGCATATTCCAACAGCGCCTTGCATCCCTTGACAGATATATACCACACGGAGCGAAAGCATCTGGAAGGGGAGAAAGTGTCCAAAGGAAGGTCACACAGAGAGGAAGAAGAATGGTCTATTTCAGGTCAGTTCTTCTGCTCTTTTTGCCAACACAGACCTGAAAATGTATGGTTGAAGTCACTGTCAGAACTTCTATTAAAATCCCATCCTTTCATTTCAAAACATAGATACAAACAAATGACAAAACTGGAGGAAGAAATTGGCTCTGTTCAGCTGGAGAGCGATTTGATTCCCAAAGAACAGAGCCTGTTGCAGGCTATAATTCCCCTGCATTATGTGAGACCATACTTAAAGAGCTCAAATTAAAGCTGTGGTTTGGAGACAAATGAGGCCCCACTGAGGCCCTCTCTCCTCTATTATCATTCTTCAAATCAGCAAAGCCAAATGTAATGATTTCTGTGCTGCCTGCACTCTGCAATTTAAAACTAGCCGACTGAGTTACTGTACAGTCGCTGTCATGCGTCTATTTTTTGCATTCATCTGTCACTTCCAGCTCACTCCCAGCATCCTGACAGCAGTTCTATTGTGAGTATTGTATCCTGTTTCTGTGATTATTGTAATTTGAAAAGAAGCTGCATTTTTTTTTGATAGAAATCAGTGTTCTCTTTCAGGTTAACCTGGTTTAAAAGAGAAAAAATATCTGCGTGTTTTTGTGCTACTCAGCAGGCATCATGGTTGTTTATGTTTACACACAGGAAGTGCGTTATTATGCATCATGGCTGGATCAGTGGATGCTGGTGGAGACTTGCAGCGATTTCCAAATGTGAGTCCCTGTCAGCCTCCAGGCCCTTGTCCCTGATTCATGTTTCAAACCTACATAATGGCTGGAGTCCAGGACTGTACTGTATATAAATGTATATGAAGTCTATCGGGTGGCACAATGCTGCAGTTTTTGATGGTTTCGCTCCAATAGACTGCCAACCTGTCCATGGTGGACCATTTGAAAGCCCCTCATTACCTTTGAAAATGCTTGGGTGATGTCACAGGCAATCAGACAGTAACATCTGTGTCGCCCCCTGGTGGCTGGCTGCAGTATAGCCGATGAACCCTGTCTCTTCCTGATGGCTCACAGACAAACTAAAAACTAAAAGTGCTCTTCTACTTTTGCTCAATCGGGCAGGAAGTCAAAAACATTACAGAGTTTGATGCCCAGAGTGACGTTCTGTAGAGAACATATGTGGTGATAGGACTTGTCATTGTGGCTGTCATTATGGCTAGGTGGAAAAATGGGTTAAAGTTAGAGTGAAGAGAACCAGAGAGCTAGGTCAAAGGATGATGACACCGATCCTCCATGATCCTGAATATCTGAGGGAGGGGTGTGCTTGATGGATGGGCGGTGTTTGGGCAGGGTGCAGCTGATGATGTAGCTTCACCTCTCCATACTCTTGTTCCAAGGTGGCACATTTCTCCAAAATGGCCGCACCTGTAAGAGCTCATTTTTGTACAGCTATCTATCTGAATATACAGTCAGCAGATAAACATTTAATCAGATGCATATTAGCATAGCATCATGTGAGGGGTCTTTGAGTCCATTTTACAGCTATACAGCAGTTAGATAATTACTACATGAAAATAAACACCAAACTTCCTCTCACTTCCAAACCTTATCTCATTTTCTTTGTGCTCCTTTGTATTGCACACTGTCTGAGCTTCACACTGCACTGGATCAGCGAGAAGCATTCAGCCCTTGTAGTCATTATGGCAGCAGTATAACGGCTGTGCGGGCTCCACTTGGCAGGACAGTTAAATTAGATGACTTCCCTGCGTGGCACGCCTCCTCTCTGTGCGTCTGTGGGGTTAAAGATTGTTTCTCAGACAGATTTACTGAGTGGCAGACACACTATAAATATGCAATAATGAAACGTATGAAATATTTATGGACTATCTCCTTCCTCCATCTTGTCCTCAGACAGGTGGGATCTGTGAAATAAGGCTGCTGGATGACTTTACTGTAAATGGAGGCGTGTTGCTGTTCAAATGGAGGATTTTAGCTCTGTTTATATTTACATAAATCAATCTAAGCCAAGCCTTCAGATGCAGTCCCAGGCTGCACAGCATTAATTTAGGCCTTGCCAACAAGGACACCATGGCAATACCATTCTGTCATATGTAGGTCATGGTAACTGGCAAGTCAATTACACACACACTACATACTGCAAACATGTGTAGTGATTGTGTGTTGGCATTACAGAAGTGTTGTTTACATATGTGTTGTTCCACAGACAAATAGGGTTAAATGTGACTCAAAAACATGAATAGTGAACTCCTGTTAGCATCATTTTGCGCACAGTATGTGACCTTGCAGCTATATTTGGTGTTTTGTATGTTGGCTGCCTCTGACTTATAGTAATTGTTACTCCCTGTCCTTTATGTGCAGCTACATCATTTATCATTTACTCAGATCTACACTTTGTATCACAGCTGCTGAAGTTAAAAAAGCTAGCTCGCTA
Source organism: Ambassis agassizii (assembly GCA_036025115.1). NCBI lineage: Eukaryota > Metazoa > Chordata > Actinopteri > Ambassidae > Ambassis > Ambassis agassizii. The sequence goes on from JAVQJX010034437.1 coordinate 7,962, forward strand.
ACAATAGCAAGCAAGCAAAGAAGCTAAGCTTAATTAGCCAGCTAGCTACACAGAAAGAATCAGAGTTAGCAGATATGCTAATGCTGACTCTAGCATCATTTAATGTTGGTTAATGTTACATGTTGAACATCATAGACCATCAGAGAAGATAGTGAGCTAGCTTGACATGCAAGCCTTGCTGTAGCTAGCTTAATGCAGCTAGCTGTTAAAAAAGCTAATACATATACACTAAGCTAGCCCTGTTATATGCCTGTAATCGCGGCAGTTTTGGTGGATTCGTTTGTCATCCAAGTTTGTATCATGAATCATGTTAGCTAGCAAAGGTTAGCTAATGATCATGTCCAACATTGGTAGGTAAGCAGCTTAGCCAGTCTGCTAGCTATGCTGCTTATATCACAGAACTAAAAACAAGTTGTCTGAAACTGCTGACTTGGATTGTTATAGCAGAAAGCTAATTCCTTCTATGAGCATATTGGGTCAAATGGACATAAATGTGTCAAGCTAGCCCGCTATCACATCGAGTTGTTTTTTTTGCTAGTGATAGCATTAGCTAAACATGCAAGCTAACCATAGCCAGCCAGCTAGCAGCATTGCATTGGCTTCTGGTGGTCTAATGCTGTCAAAGCAGCCAGATAAACCCTGGATTATGTGGCTAACAGGCAAGCTAATGTTAGCATTAAACTGCTTTTTTGCACCAAATGTCACTGACATTTCTTTCCAAACATATTGACCCTAGTTTACATTCTCCTTCTGGCTCCATACAAGTTGGAAGAAGCCCAGCTTTCTTCTACAGTTTGATGTAGATTTCAGTTTTCAGTTTTTAAAAGGATGCTTTTTCCCCCATGTCTGGTCTGTTTGAGTGGACTCACGCAGAGACGATGGCTGCGGATGAAAAGTGTGTGAAGGCTGAGTTTTTGGATTAAAGGCGAGTGTCCTTGTGTTACTCAGAGAGCTGGAAGAAAGCTGTCTCTTCACACCCGCGAGACGTCCGATCATTTTAATGCCTCATTTCTCCACCATCTACAGCCTTGGATTCATTTCTCTGATGTTCTCATTAAGCTCCCCTGAGTGGCTGCTCTTGTATGACATTGACAATTTATGTAATGTCTTATTTCATGTCAAACTGCACTGAAAACCTGGGAGGCTTCTGTCTGTTAGTGTCAATTAGGCTTGAACCCATTTACAGGAGTCATGTTCAAAAAGCCCAAACTGTTCGTCAGTGCAGAAAAACATCAGACCATTTTTCTCCCACATTTCTGTCTGTGAGGACATTACTTTTATTTGAGGGTTTCATCCGAGCTCTGGTGACTCTGTGAATGAGAAAAATCTCACCCTCAAAACTCTGATGGATCTTGGCGAGGATGAAGCGGCCATCCTCGTCTGCTGTAATGGCTTTATTTTATGGTCCCATAGACAAACGCTCTGTGTATGTGTGTGTGTGTGTGTGTGTTCGCTAATTTGGCAGCACTTTTAACACATTCAGTTTTTCAGGAAGCTTTTATACAAGAAGAAACGCCACATGGGAGCAACAGCTTGTGTAAACAAAATCTTAAGCAAAACCGCCCACCCATAAACAGCCTCATACACACACACACACACACACACACACACACACACACACACACACACACACACACACACACACACACACACACACATCCAATAAAAAAAAACTCTGATCGTGCACTTGTAAACACGCACATCAGTCCCTATGACCTTGGTCAGGTACATTGTGCACACACACAGCAGTTACACATTAACTTTCAGTGTTTCCAGAGTGCTGACGTGGATCTGAAACACAGCAGCTGACAGATTCACTGATGAAGCAACACAAAGCGCTGCAAGCACAGCAGGTCGGACCGGAGCGGGGTCACTAGAGTAATGGAGACGTTAAAGCACAGTGTATCACAGAAATCTCCACAGGGGGTCAGGTATCACAACTACCTGCCCACCTGACACTGGAGGAAGAGTGGTAATGTCGGGTACATCTGGTTTAGATTGAAGATCTGTGCTTCAATCTGTGTGATTGTGAGGAAACACTGGCAGCTTTGTGTGTGACAATCTATAGGGACGAAGAAGAAAAGTGGGCGCACACATTTATGTCGATAATTTCCCCACAAAGATGACATAAAGCTGGAGTTTTACAGTGACACTGCAGAGCAGTCTGTTATTTTTTTTTTTAAAAAACATGGACATGTACAGACTGAGTCAGAACAAGTATGTGTTGTGAGGAGTTAAGTCGGTACACTCACTTATCACTGTCTTATACATTTACAGTATATATTATACATGTGCTGTGTCTGAACTTGAAAACATACCAGTTAGTGGGAAAGTTTCCAGCTTGATTCTCATGATGAAGAGCACACATTGTTATATAAGACATGGGGGTTCACACCTGTCAGGTAGTGTGAGGGATTTTTAAAAAAAAACCCAATTATGCCTGAAATCAAACCAAACGATTCTCACTTTGACTCATATTTAATCTTTTGGACATATTTTATATAAAGATATTTGGATATTCTGCATTTTCACTTCTTGCAGTTTTTGTTTTTAACCTTTGAATCAGAGAAAATATCAAATAGCACATCATGTCTCCACAGACTCACTGTGTGTACCCTCCTAATAAGTACCTCCTGTTCCTCCTCTTTGACAGCTCTGTAAATGATTCTGTATGAGCAGTGCTGACTGTGTAACAGCAGATTTATTGTGGATTTTCTTTAACGGGTGTGGATCAAGAGCAAACATCAAACACAGGTAATGAATGAAGTATGTACATGAAGCGGAAATCCGGGACAGTTTCAGTTGCAGGATGATAAAAAGAGCAGTTACCACTCCTTATTCATAACTAACTTATTATTATTATGAGTGTGTATAAAGAATCGTTTGATCACAGATGCTGTTTTATGCTTTAAGTTTTCTCTCTGAGTTTCCTTTTCCGGTAAGAGTGTTCCTCACAGTTATTATTTAAAACTGTTAAACATTAACAGCATTTAGCTTTTGTCAGTCAGAGGAAGAAGAGAGATTGTATAGTGATAGCAGAGGCTGAACTGATGCCAAATCTTAATGTATCCAAGGAGCGTGTGGACAGAACAAGGTGTAGTTTCTTATCCACACCCTGATTTGAAACGCATCTGCACCGTGTCATTGTGCTGCTCACTGATGGAGTAATGCACATCGAACTGTTACTGTGCATTTACTGTATGAACAGAGGTGTGTGTTAGCTTTTTTTTTAAATCACAGTTTCACCTGTAATTCAGGATTCACACTCCTGCCCTGTGATTCACATTAGCATAAGCCTGTGGAGTATAATATGAGATGTACAGTATGTTGAACAGATTTGTTGAACAATGCTTCCCAGCTGAGAACTAATCATCATATTATCATCTGCACAGGTGAGCCTTCCGATGAAGCGAGTCAGAAAAATCTAAAATCCTTTCAGTTCTTACATATGGACCCTTTTGTCATCCCTCATTGTGTGTGTTTTTTCTCTCTCTCTGGATCATATTTCTCAAATCATCTTTGTGTTTTTGTGAGACAACAGATGTCACATGCTGCCTCTAATGACTAATTCGTGAAGGATTGTTTACATGACCGATTCACTTTTCCCATCACATCATCAGGATGCAGTGAAAGTGTCGGCCTGTGATTCACAGGACAGAGTGGTGATCTGACCGGGATTAACAGGAGCGAACAAAAAATGGTTTCACAATGACTGTGTGTGGTTTCACTATGTGGCTGTGACTGATAAGGACATTCAGGCACTGCCTGGCTGTTTGCCTTTTATTATTAACCCTTTATTATTATTTCCATGGATGCAGATTGAAGCTCAGTTTTCCCCCCCTCTCGCCGTGACAGAAGCTGTTTTTGTGTTTTAGTGAAAGTTCTTCCTCTTTCCTTTTCATCTTCATTCACTGCTGTTCACACAAACAGCTCTGACAAATGAGGCGTGAACTCAAACAGAGTTTACAGAGTGGTTAAACAGGTGACAGAGTCCAAATGAGCAGAAGCAAGGGGTCAAAAAAAATAAGACAATTAGACAAAAGTAGGCCGGAGTGCTGCCTGCAGCTTAAATGACACAGAGGAGAAGCAGGCAGTGTTAGCTTTCAGTTCAGGGAGGACCCAAACACAAACAACGAGGCAAAAATATCAAACAAAAGGTGAGCTTTAAGAAAAAGGTCAGGTTTTTGTATTTCTTGAAAAAAAAACAAGAAATACAAAAAAATCAGAAAAAACAGGTAATCACAAAGGG
>JAVQJX010034456.1:0-13691 GCA_036025115.1 Ambassis agassizii
TTGTGAAGTTAACCCTCCAAATATTCTATATATTTATTTGTTCACAATTGTTCTTTTTCATCTCATACAGCTTTTAAGTGAACATTTATGTTGATGATGACACCTTATAGAAACAATACAAATCTATTAATTGAGCAAATAGGTGGAGGATCGATTGACACTGAACAACACACAGTAAATGTCTCTGTCTTGTAATGAGTTCACTGAAAGTGCAGCAGTAACAAAGTGCTCCTTAATGATGGATCATACCAACAGTATGGTGGCTCCAACAATCTGAGACTTCCTGTATCCGCCTGTCTCATTTTCTTTCATAAGCAGAATTTGTGCTCAAGCTTTGTCTGACTGTTTATTTTTGAACCATGTTAATCATATTACCATCCCACACGCATACAGTTAAGCCTCTCTACACAATTTTGCACAGGCTATATACTGTATTTAATATAATGCATGTTTAAAAGCATCTCCACTAGATGAAGACTGACAACAATTTTATCAGCAGCTTCTTCTGGAGCTCAACCTCCAGTTACCGTTTTGACATTCTCTCTCTATCTACGAAGGAGGTGACAGTAATGTATGTGCGTGTTTGTTTAGCTCGTTTTCAGTGTGTGTTTATGCTCGTGTTTGAAGATGGGGAGGTGTTTCAGAGAGCTAATGCTGATGCTGCTGGTAGACTACACATAACAGCCACCCACACATACAACACCACCCAGAGCCTCCTCCTCTTCCTCCTCCTTCTCTGTGTGGCGTGGCAATCATTAAAATGATTTATTTAACTATTGGCCCAAGGCTGAGAGATTAGTGTGACAGGCCTATTTTATAATTCATTCCCCCACCGCCAGGGGAAGTGCAATTCAGGCAGATGACACACATAGAGAGAGCTCGGAGCCTCAGAGCTCCTCCACGGATCAGGGGGGAGAAAAAAAAAGGCCTAAACTGCCGACGGATGCACATCCCTCTCTTTCTACAGATTAAAAGAGAGGCGAGGATGTCTAGTCTGGAGTAGGAGAGAGGAGAATGAAGAGGGGGCATTTATTTATCTTCAAATCCATATCAACCACGAGCAGATAGATGTGCAGGGGCTGAGGCTGAGACTTTGTTGGTGGGGGGGTTGTAAACTGGGTGTGTGCCTGGAAACACACAGCCAAGCCTGTGGGAGCATATTCAGCCCAATAGGGGTGCACAGAAACACAGATGCTTTTTCCATGACCCTGGATGTCCAAAAAGAGGGAGAATCACAGTGGGGATACAGCCACAGGGGTGGGGTGAGAGGAAGAGTGGGAGAGGAAAGCGATGGGCTTTCTGGAACGACTTCAAAATATCTATTCTTGTCATTCTGTATGGATCTGCCTGTTTTGATCTGGCAGCTGCAAGGTGTGTGTGTGTGTGTGTGTGTGTGAGAGAGAGAGAGACAGAGAAAAAGATCCACTGTAAACTAATGTACGCTCGCTCAGATTAGATAAAAACATGGTGGATGTGAGTGTAGGTGTGAGTAATATGGATAAGAGTGACTTTGCTGCAGGCTGATCACATCTGCTTATCAATCTTTGAAAGAAAAAAAAAAGACTTGAGTGAGGAAAAATGGTATCAATCAGCCAGTAGCAAAGTGTAATTGTGATATTGTGTTGTTGTGTGATTAGGAAATCAAACATATCAGTGAAAAAGAGCCAGCAGTGTGCATGTTTACATTTTGAATTAAGAATCTTTGACTGTGCAAAGAGTCTGCACGGTTGGCAGCAGCATGTTCCCTGACTCTAAACAGGCCAGTTTCAATATCTTGGTGTCTCTCTCTCTTTCTTTCTCTGTCAACACATGTCCTGTTTAATGTGCCCGCTGAGGCATTTCTTTGTCATCAAGGCCTTAAACAACCAACAACCAGATCCATCCAATTAGCGAAGCAAAGGTCAGGGCTAATCGATGCTATTGCACAAGGGATACAGAGGAAGGGTCGGTATGAACGAGGTGGGAGAGAAGGTCTGATAGAACTAATAGAATCAGAATCAACATTAAACATTTTTTAATTCTGATTTCTATCTCTACGACCTTTATCCTAAACACCAAAGGAGGCTGGATGATGAGAAACGCTACAAGCGGTGAAAGTGACCGACCGTGCTTTAATGTTTCATTACCTTCGTAACTGGAAGGGACGTCTATCAAAAAGAAGGAATGAAATCAATTCAGTTAAAACCTTGAGTCATTAATAATCCGTCTTTACACATGTGGGAGGAGATTTCATTTCCCTGAGAGGGGATGATTGACTGACTAGATGAAGAGGTGTGGCTGAAGTTAAAGAGTCTGGGGAGATGAAATGTAGCTATATAGCTTTTATTTGATTGCCTGTACAGAACATGTGGGATACTTACCATTCAGTGCCACAAATGTATCTGAAAGAAAAAGAATAAGGAGAAACCTGTTATTGCTTTCAGTAAATGGAGCTTTTGCTTTAATGTGATCAACAGCCATGTCTTTTAAAGTAATTCAGAATCGACAGGCTGCTCGATATTCTCCTAACATCTAATCAAAGAGGATCTATATCTCTAATGAAAGCCAACATTACGAGTTCACCAGACTAAATACACTAATGAAACCTAAGGGTAAAGTCACCACCTATTTTTGCTCTGAGCAAACAGATGAAACTGAGATGAAATGGACTAAAATGAATGATTTAATGTCATGTTGTTGTGGAGTTTCTTACATAAACTGAGCAGCTTGGTAGAATATCAACAGGGTATCATGTTCAATAAATCCAAACAGTTTTTGTGGACATGAAAAGATCAAATATACAGTCTCCATATGTGTTATTCCCCGTGTTACAGACTTAAAGAGACCTTTCAGCACATTGGTTCAGAGCCCTGTCTTGTTTTGTGTTTCAAAATGAACCCCATGGCTGCTCACTAGTGAAATCCCTTCACTGTGTGTCACTGAATGTTTGTGTTGTGTTTTCGAAGTGATTTGCAAGAAGGAACCCAGTCTGTGCCCAATGGGACACAACACACTATTGACTGGGGGACCAGAGAAACAGCAGGGAGAGGACAGAAGAGGACGAAAGCTGAAAGGGACAGATGGATGGAAGAGGCTGAAAGAGAGGATTGTGAGGGTGGAACAGACGGGGGGAGAAATAGGTGACGGCAGTGAAGAAGAAAACGGAGGGCTGATAGGAGGAGACGGACATAACAGAGAAGAGAGGAGTACTGGTGGTGGGTATAAAATAGAGGAAGAAAGATAAGAGTGAAGAGGGCCTGCTTACTTTGGCAGTCTCCCAGGCCATCTGTGTTACCATGCTCCACGTCCTGCTCAAAGGCTGATCTGCGGGGAACAGAGACATCATGGTCAGCAGTGGAAAACAGGCCAGGCCATGCAGGCCGCCACACCTAACAAAGCTATAGGAGAGCCACTACAAAAACATCACCAAGCGCAGCATATCCTATGCTAGCACACAGTGTAAGCTGCAGAAAGCCCTGAAAGCTGGATGGAAATCAAAGGACTCCTAGCAGGTGCCCTGAAGGTCTAAAATCAGTGGTTATGAAGAATAAAGGCAGGCTAGTAAATCCATAGCTGGCATAGGACTGATTGCCAGTAGTGTTGATAAAAATAGATTCTTTTTTTTTTTTTTTACCATGTTGCTTTAGAACCACTCAGCTATTTGGATTTTGTTTATTAGCTTTCTTGCCAAGATGAGGTGGAGAAAACGGTGACGTCAGTGAAGTAACTGTGATGTCTGTGAGATTAATGCAAGCACCAGTCAGTTAGCTTAGCTTAGCACAAACTGGAAAACAGAAGGAAACATTTATTGCACTGAACCATGTCCACCAAGTCCACTGAAAAGATTGGATTGGATGAAACCAATCCACCCATCAGGTGTATAATGAGCTAACATCAACCAATCAGAACATTTCTGTCAACAAACCGAGAGGCGTCTGTATCTTAAAGTAGCTCCATATACTACACTGATCTGTCTATTTTAAACATTTTGACATGATCAGGATAAGTTGCTATGCAACCAGCAGAGACTCCAGGAAGTCATTGGCCCAAACCCAAAAACTGTCCCACCACAAACTCCATTCATAGAGCAGGAGCAGGTTGTCAGATTTGTAGTTTTGTCCCAGACAAGCTGTTTGTTGCCCAGACTCTGCTAAGCTACACATACCTGCTGCTCCCCTCAGCTTTAAACATTATCTACAGAGTAGAATCGGTCCTCTCGTCTACCTTTATGGAAAAAAAAGGAATAAAAACACAATTTCCCAATTTTCTGTTTTCACAATCTTCCCTCACACAGTATCAGACTTGATCTAGCTTCAACACAGATATGCTATAATCACATGGGCCAAGACCCGAGCAGTGAGGGGTAACCATGCTTGAGGGCCATCATAAGACACAGAGGGAGAGAGTTTTGGAGATGTTATTTTCTGATGTAGTGTGCACCGAGACCTGTTTTCTCCCTGAAAGACCACCAAGCAGGCAGTAAGGAGATCTGTGAAACAGAGCGGACCAACTGTCAACCAGGATCAAAGTCACGCATGACAGCTTTTCACAGTCCTCTTCAGCTTCACCCCCGTCCCTCCTCCTCCTCCTGCCTGTCCACCCGCCTCTCATCTTCCTCACCCTCCACTGGCCAAATTATAGCTTGAAAAGAATGATTTTCCAAAACAGCCTCACACACACCCCTTTGTGCCCCAATCACAGTCAAAAATATGAACCTGACAAGACCAGAGGTTTTAGGTAGGGAAATTTCTGTAGCAGAAAGAAAGCCAGTGTCACAGCTTCATGTATATTTATATGTTGACGATGATGGAAATTTTTCTTGCATTCTGCTATTCTTCTACCTTTCCCGCAGTTCAACCTTAATTGGGAACAAGATCGTGAATCTTGATAACCAATTTCTGTTCAGAATAAAGCACAACAACAACAACAAGAGCAGCCTCCCTGTTTCATATCTGGGGGTGCAGTTAATCAGCTTATCTGATGTGCTTATACACGGTCATAATCACAAAGCAGACGCAGAGTTGCATATTTGAACCTGTCAAAGCACAAATGCAGTCCAAGCACTCCAGGTTCCTGCCGGATTTCCCTCTCAGACATCGTCACCTCATCCCACCCTGCCATGAAATACTGTTTGGCTTCTTAGAAAACACACCAAAACACAGACAACCTCACAGTCACAGTATCAAGTATAGGTTGATAACACAATTATAGGCTGTGGCGAGACTGTTTTCAGATGAAGATTTCAAGGTTTAAATCCCATTGGTCTTCAGATGAATCAACAATGAGTAGTCACACTAACATGAAGCGTCTGGGCGCAAAGTGAAAGTGAATGAAGCACGGTGTGAACCCTCAGTTAAAGGGTTCAGGTCCCATGGCGGCTGCATTATAGCAACAGAAGTGCAGTCTGTTCAAATGTGACACTACAGACAGTTCAGCTCAGGGTTAAGATCCCAGTGCAACCACATAATGCATATTTAAATCAGATTCTAGCTGCATAGCTCCAGCCAAGGCCCCCATTTTATGTTATCATGCATCAGATGTGATTATTATGTGAGGGATTGCTGAAATGCAGGTCAGCCATTAATTATTCATATCAGAAGAGAACAGGCAACCAGAGACTTAATCTACTGTACATACAGTGCAATGTAAGGTTTCCTGAAAGTCATTGTGATTTATTGTTCTGATTTTAAAAAGCCAGTGTTTAAGACAGTGCCTACACACTTAATTATTAATAGGTTGATCATCAGAAAAAACTGTGTATCTACAAACTGTTTACAAAATAACAACCATATAAAATTATATGCAATTACATGCAGGCGCGGGTGGGGGTGACAGGGGACCATATTGTTGGAGACCAGAGTGCAAGCTGTTTATAGGCAGTAGGTATAAGAGGCATAACTCCACATGGGAAAGCTGGCACGCCAGCATCAGGGCCAGATGGAAGAAGAAAGGAGGGGAGGCTTGTAAGAGAGAAACGATGTCAGAGGAACGATGGAAAAAAAAAGAAAGATGGATTAAAAATAGATGCACAGATACACAGGTAAGACAATTTGTGGATGGTCAGGTGAAGAGATCGGGAAATGGGGAAAATGATGAAGGATTTCCTATTTATGAAGAGAGACAAAATAAGAAAGGAATATTTTAGGGACCTAGCTCTATAAGCAGACCTCTTTAAACAACAAATTATCTCTCCTCTTCCTCCTGTCCAGCCTGGCAAATGTTTTGAACAGCTCACTGCAGACCATCATATCATACCAGACCTACTCCCCTCCCCTCTCTGACATAAAAATATACAGTAAAGAAGCGAGGTCATCTGCCCTCTTAATGCCTCTGTATCGGCTCCTGCTCCGAAGTGGAAACTCAATCAGAGCGGTCGACCACTTCAGCTCAATAGTGGCGAGCAGTGTGTGTCTGTGTTATGTGAGCTCTGTGTGTACATGTGGCATATTGGCAAGCTAGACCAATCATTTTGCAGCAGGGGGATCAAATTCATTCATCGTCAAATAGCCTGTGGAGCGCTGGTTCTTTTGTTATGATTTCATCTGTAAAATGTTTTTCCCACCACAAAACTCCATATGCTGTTTGTTCAGAAAGCATAATCTGCCTCTGTGTCATAACTACAGCCACAAATTATAGTTACTGTGACCATCAAGCTTTCCCCTGCACCAAACCTCTGAGCCAGGGGCAAACAATGCTTTCCTTCCATTCATCCTTCCAATAGTCCCTTCAGCTATCATTTATGCACCATAGAATCAGAAAGATATGACAGATACGACAAATCCAGTGGGGGAATGACAGCAGGTAACTTAACATAAAAGCTGGAATCCAAAGACGTGAATGTGGTGCACAGTTAAATTTAGATGTGGTTTAGGATAATATGGTGGTTAACTGCTTTAAATAATGCAAATTGTGAAATGTTTTCCATAAGTTTCGTATGAAGGGTGGAACTAAAAACGACGCTGTTGCTATGGCACAAGGCAGGCACCAACAACTAAAGATTTTATAGCAGCTAGGAAGAGTTAGTCTTCAAAAGTAAATTGATACAAACAGCTACATGTTTTTTCAGGATTAGTATTTAACATTTAACTTAACAGAACAGGCAACTCTTTTACAACCCTTACTTTGTGGGTGTCTCTTCTGTCTTTTAGAAGATAGAAGAGGTTGACTGCCTTTATTCCTAAAACAATGTATGATCAGCATTTACTCATCTCAAGACTTTAATAAGGCCGAAGTTTGTGCCTCCTGTCCTGTCTGCCACCAGCAGAAACTCAACAAAGGACATATAGGCTCCCAAACATCATCTGCTTTCATAAACAAATGTTAAACCCTGTTGTCACCATCCAGGTGAGGACAAGATGCAAGCTTTGACACCTTTCACATCTTTTTACTTTCCATTACATTTTCTTTCACTTTCCAACTCCTTCATGATTGGTGTTTACTTACTTGATGTTGCCAACCACCTGTTTGCAGGCTCCCTCTGAGACCCAGCCACAGTACGGGTCTCTTGAGGCTATACAGGACCTGCAGGACAACAACATACACCGTTATGCATCGGAATACTGTTTACCTCTCTTTTAGAGGTGCTTGACACAGTGTGAGTGATTTAAAAGGCAGCATCAAACTTACTTCTTGCACCGCCCGTGCCTTTCACAGCGAGACAGCGGCACTTTAACCACACAGGAGGTGAAAGCGACCCACAGAGCATGGCTCTTGCTGTCTATCTGCATACCAATGATGCGTTTGTCTTCTACACCCTCTATACTGCACCTAAAGAAGGCAAACAAGTGAAGGATAGAACATGGATTACTTCAACTACTTTATAGTGAAGATGTTACCGTTCATTTGAAGGATAATAAGGAGCAGATTAAGATAGTCGTAGAAAGACAAACTGTGAGGTCACAGTGAAATAATGCTGGACTTGAGAACATGGGGTCAGAGTGGGAGATAAGGTGATACAGATACAACAGATAAACAGACAGATGGGCACTGTGAGCAGTCAGCAATAACCCAGCACTTAACTGTAAAATCCAGTAACACTAACTCAAACCTCTTACCCCACCCCTTCCATCCCTGCTAGCCATCTTTGTCTCCACAGCCCCACAGGAGCAAACTATAATCCCTTTGGGGCGTGTCAAGCATCTCTCTATCCCTTCTCTCCCACCATTGCTCTCTCCCATCTTGCCATCCAGCTCCTGGGATTTAATCTCCCCTACACAGAGCTCTGGTCCTGCATTAACGCTCTCAATTAGGGCTTACAGTCCATCTACACTGGGTAATGCACGAAAATCAGGCCTAGGCTGATCCTGCCGTCCAGGCAGAGAAGCAGGTGGGCAAAGTATATGAGACTAAAGCCAGATGGCCAGCAGCCGGCGGATGCTCTGCCACAGCCGTAGAGACAGAGAAGAGGAGAGAAGAGAAACACAAAGGGAGGTACAGCGAGGGGAGAGGACAGCAGTGAGCGCCTGCCCCTTATCCCTTACGTGCGGCCCGTCACATGGCTGCAGCATGTTGGATAACAAACAGCGGTAACCTTGGAGGCCCTCCCATCAAGCCCCCACTCTACTTCCCTTCTTCTTCTCTGCTGTCTAACATAATAATGCGTTCTCCCCTCTACTTCTTCTCATCTCTCCTCCCTGGTCTTCACCACTGCTCTCTCACTCCCTCTCTCATGTTTGCACTGGCCTTCATTCCCTCTCATCCATTACCTCTCAGCTAAATATTTGCTTTGGCGGGATCATTCTGTGGCAGATTTTTTCCTTATTCACTTATACTCCAAATACCCAACAATGCTCAACTCACCCCTCTGTACCAAGTTCATGAACACACACAGCATACACGCACCACCAGACGTGTAATGTATTAGCATGAGATCTCAGCCTGGCTCTGAAGACAAACACAGGCCTCAGTGTGTGTGTTTCCTTTAATCAGCCGGCATTTTGGAGGAGCTGGGCTCCTCTGTGGTCAGTAACCACAGCACTACGTTATCCAGAGCCTTAGGGTCCATGTCTTTAATTTAGTAGCTGTGGTTGGGCAGAGTGTAACCTGATAAAACTCTTTAAATGATAGAGTAGCCATCTGGTTGGCTGGCTTCACTATATAACTTGGGTCAGGGGAATCGACTGGTGGTGATGGAGCTGGTGGGTTAGTGGGTTGGCTGAGTCAAAAGATGGTGGAAACATGCAAAATGCAAATCCACTCACACACACATGCAACAACTGGGCTTCCTACTTTTGTAACAACTGTATCCATGTCTCTCTATGTCTATAAATCTCACAAATGTATTCCCATTGAGACATACTTGTCAGGGTTGTAGACGTTGAGCTCCTCTAAAAACAGGCTATCATTGAGGAAGACATTGTTCATCTTGACCAAGAATTTGAGGATGATGCCTTTCTCAGATCCCAGAAACACCACGGTATGGTTCTTATGGGGGCCAGCCTCACTGTCCACCACAATGCGTGTTAGACGATACCTGGAAAACAGAAGTCAAATAAACCTGTCAGTCAATCAATAAGTCAGTTTGCCCACAAAGACAGGCCCAGGCCTGATGATTGCAACATAAATAGACAGTGAAAACATCACTCACAGCATCAGCATCATTTTTTTCTCCTGGATCAAGTTCAAAAAGTGCATCATTAAAAATGAATAAATAATTAGACAAGAATATAATGATGAATACAATGTCGCAGACAATAATTATATCAATCAATCAATCATTTCATGGGGCTCCCATCAGGCATGTCAGACTAAAAATGCCTAAAGAACAGCAGGAGACCCTAATTAATCTAATTAATTGATTGTTATTTGTTATTGGCCTGTGTCCCTACTAATGGAAGAAAAGTACCCCAAGCAACAACTTTCTACTTCGTAACTGACAGCTGCTGATCGCACAGTTTGGCTCTGCACCAGTTGGATGTGCATGAAACTCCCAGGCATACCAAACGGTTTCAGGTTAGCAAATTAGACACCTGCCAGTCAGACAGTTTTGGATTGGTGCCCTGTTGTGCTTATGGGCGTTAGACTGAATGAACAGATCAAAAAATGAAAAAGTGGTTTTGAGAAATGCATCTGGAGGCTATTTACTTGATGAACCATCTCATTTCATGGTATCACAGATGCTGGTATCTTTCTCATTATCAGGGCAAAGAGACTGTTAAAGTTATCAAAAAGGTACCAATTTGCACATCAGTGTGTATCATGCAAATGCCTGTTTTCATGATTTTTTAATTGAAGAAGATGGGATTTAAAGATTAAAGTTGAGAGCTTATCTGGATATCTAAGTCTGCTTTTACCCTCATTAATGTTTACTGAATGTTTTCTATGTGAAAACAGGCGTATGTGGGTGAAAAGTTAAAACAGTCATTACACTAACGGATAGTAAATTTAACCCAATTAGAAAACAGATTTTTTTTTTTAACTATGAGCCCTTTTAAAAACAAGGTCACATTCTCTTATCTTTTTACCTCTTATTTTTTTAAGGCTTTGTGTCACCGCCTTTGTCCAATTAACATTAACAACAATCTGAAGGTCCAGATTGATTTTTTTTTTTTCAGGAGCTCCAAGGACTTTTGATCTCAGAGAAATAATACAATCTCAAGGAGTGAGATAATCTCTGCCTTTCCTATTCATGATAATAAAAGTCATAACGGGGGGAATTCTTCTAAGTGTTTCCCCCCCTCTGAGTGATTCATTGTGCCCAGCCAGCTGAGGTCTCTGCCACACACAGCAAGTCTCAAGACAGAAGAAAAAGCGATTTCAGATTTGAAGCAAAAGCCTTTGCTAGATATAGGGGTGTCCTCTCTGGGGTGTAGCATGGATCAAACCCCATTACTGATTTCATTTCCAATTGACTTCAACATAAGAACAGTATTTCACATCAGAAAACTGAGACAGATAGGCCTCCACCACCCCACGAGCCTGCGTGATGCTTTCCGGGCTTATATAATAACTTTAACCACTGCCTCTGCTTACTGTGGTGATATATTTAATATCAAACAGCCTGACTGAAGATTATGCAAAAACAGAAACACTGTGTCATAACATACAGTGCCCTTGTGAACAGAGAGACTTGTAGGGATAACCTTAATGAAAGCTCTTCATATTCTGACTAAGCCAGCACAGTATGTAGGTCAGATCTCAGCAAAGCAGCAGCAAGATGTGATACCATGCAAATAACTTTTTTTATGTAGCTGATTTTTCAAGTGATGTTACCACCGCTGAGGCCTGTCAAGGACCTGGCAAGCTGTCCTGACCTTAAATCTCAAACAGCTGCGATTCAGAAGCAGGTCCACATTTTTCTACTTTTTTACTCAAATGCGCTGTCAGCTGGTTTTGCCTCGCCGACGGGATGGTGGTGTGCTGTCGCAATTCCCCAGAGGCTGGCTGAAATGTCTGTGTGTGTAGTGAAAGTAAAAGCCAGACAGACCTTTATGATCAAACAGCATCAGCCACAGTGCAGTGGCTTTTGGGAAATGGGCTTAACTGCAAAAACTCAGGAGAAAAGCCAACCACAGAACAAAAAGAGGAGACTTTTTAGTCTTAATATCTTCTCTTTGAAGTATCAGCCTAGTTTCACAGAAACATGTCCAATAGTTACATTAATCTATAGCACCAAACATGATAGATTTAAAAGCCCAAGAACTATAGATGTCTTCTTTTTATGCAGTATGCAGTTTATCCAGTAACAGGACATTTTGTTGGTTAAACCGTTAAAGGCTGTATTTAACACAAAACAATTTGAACCCAAAACATGGAAGCACTATAGAGGAGTGGCACAACTAATGAAAACAAATGGCACACAATCTGTTGTAGATCCCTCATGGTGAAAATGATACAATCTGTGCAATGTGTTCTGACATGAGCTCAGGTTAGAAATATCACAACAGCACCTTTACCATGTAAGTAATATCGTTTTCTCACTCACTCTGGGAGAAAGATAGTATAGTGTAGATTAGCATTTCCTCTGCTAGAATGGAAATAGGTCAGTGGCTGGTGTGATGTGGAGTACTACTGTCTTTTAATGAGGCTGACTCTCTGAGCAGCACTTCATGTAATTATTGTCCTGGGCTGAAGAGGCTCACAGATCTTTGGATGACGACGGCCTTTCGAGTGAGTAACACTTACCGGACCATGGTCTTGAGAAACCAGGGCCTGTTAGCGATGGAGGGCACGGCCTCATCCATCAGAGGATGCATCTTGATGAAGTTGAGTGTGTCATCAGGGAACTCATTGGATACCTTGTACCTCTCCATTGATGGAGAGCCAGCACAGCTGCCCGGCCTACAAATGGAGTGGAGGAAGAGGAAGGTAATGAGGAGGAGGGATGGTGAAGGAGAGAGGAAAAGTTGTTGAGCAGTGGGAGGGAAATGTACTAATCAAAAATCATTGAGTGCAGAGGGAAGGTGCAATTCTTCATGGTGAGAGACAGAAAGTTCAACTTCCCTAAAATCAATGGTAGTGCAGCTTTAAAACACTTAAACTCTCATTCCAACAGGCTTTGGTCAAACAGGAGGACACAAGATGTCTTCTTTTCTCTGGATTCAGGGTAAGGCACTGAGACATTCTATCTATCTGATCCTTTTACGGGGAGTCGGGGAGCTTCTTGTAAAAAAGAAACTGCTTTTGATAGCATATCCCCTTTGCAGGCATCTCACCTCTGAGAGCTTGTAAAACCTCTTTACTGCATACTCTTTGATACCTTGCCTCTGCACGTATAAGCCGCATCAGGTCCTAGAAATATTAGCCAGCTGGCCACTGAATGTCTGACTTTGTCAACATTTAAGGGCCAAACCTTAAAATATATGTTAGTGGTGTACTCTTGTTTTGCAGTGAAAATGTGTCTTTATATCTTTTTTCAGGTAGTGATTTAGTGAGTATTCTCCACACATTTCTAACCTAATCTGGATTTGAATGAATCTTTGAATAAAAATAATTCAATGTTTGAGTGTTCAAGGTGAAACAGCCTTGTCCTGACAAAACGGCAGTAACACTCAGTCCTATAATATATTTTCTTTGCTCTAGCGACATTTATGTCAGCACACATATGGACAACAGAGCGAAAACAGACACCCCTGAAATACAAAAAAAAAAAAAAAATCTGTAAATGATTCAGTATGACAGTCTAACACATGGAGGAACAGACTGCTGCAGGGCCAGACCTAGGTGGCATTGATACAACTCTCCGTCTGCTTTGCCTGCAGATAAAAGGTTTGAACACAGCAGACGATGGAAAAGAAATCAATCACATCAATTACTGCAGAAACAATATCTGAAACGTTTGACCTTGTTGAGCATAAACAAGTAATTATATGGAGAGTACTCCGACATATACCGCTCATTCACAGGTGAATGTGCACATGAATACAGTACAGGCAAGGAAATGCCTCCGCTGCCATATGGGGACCCACTAACATGCACAATGCACTAACAATTATCATGGCCTAGATCTTTGGAGTAAATCTGGCATTTTCTGGAGTAGCTCTTAGTGCACTAATTAGTGAGCAATAGATGTGAGATTGATCAGGTTGGTACATTTGTGGAATTAACCAGCCATCTGTAAAATGATCTCATGCCTCATTTGTTGATACCGACGCAGCTGCAAGTGGGGGGGGGGGGGGGGGGGTGTGGTAATGGGTTAAGGTGCAAAATTGCAAAAAGTATTTGGGTGTGAACCAATGAGACAAAGGATTTTTAACCTTGTACTAAAATTTTTT
>JAVQJX010034496.1:0-12734 GCA_036025115.1 Ambassis agassizii
CAGCTGCGGAGGACACTCCTGAGGAAGGAGGAGGGTATAAAAGTGAAGCCAAACAAATTGGACGCCCTCGCTACCTGACCGGAAACAGGAAAGAACCGTTGCCATGGAGATGGACAGACGCTGCGTTTCTCTCATTAGTGACGAGGCCGTCATGTTTCATTCGCAGCTCTATGATCCGCTGTCCCTGTACAAACACGTCTCAAACGAATACATGAAATATGAGGCTGATCACATTCATTTATGCACACACGCATTTTTTGGGTTTGCTACAAGCGATTTTAAGGATAATATGATCATCTTTTAATTTCTGATATCTGTTGGTGGTATTTCACATGTATGATTTAGTTTGAGATGCAGCCTAAAGTCAGGGATATGAAGGTGTGTGTTTGATCTAAAATATTTGGAAGAAGACGGAACTTTTGAACGACGTCTCCTCTGTTGCCGCGGTCCTGACTCCTGTTGCACCGTCGGCAAGCCTGCACTTGTGTAGACTCGGTATTGAAGGGCTTGATGAGCCACTTTCACTGTGATAATTGGTTTGGGACGGCCCTTAATATGGTGACCTGGTGCGTGAACGCGCAAACGGAGGGCTAGTGGCTAGGGACCGGTTTGAGATTGGGCCTATAAAGGCTGCCTGTGGGAACATGGCCGCCGCCAGTGGGCCAGCTCATGTGCGCATTGTGGGATGTGTTTTGCTCTGTCCTGTGGGACAGGATCTTTATGATTATTTTGGGTCTTAAGTTTGTGTTTGGTTTTGTTAGTGATTGGTGTTTTGTTTGCTCTTTCTTTTAATAAATTATCTTTAAAACTCAATCCCGCACCATGTCTCTTCCTCAGAAGCCCGGTAAACATTTATTGTTGCTTCCCCGCATCCCCTGGACTACCGGGGTCGTAACACCCACCTTGGCCCCGCAGTCAGCCCCTTTGCTCACACAGAAGCCGATAAAAACAGGGTCAGCCATCTTAACCAGGATGTTGTCCACACAGTAAGCATGCAGGTACTCCACTCCCCTCTTCTTCATGTCCTCTAGCACCTTATTGTCCACCAGTGCCTGGTACAGACCTCCATTACCATCTGAAATCAAAGGAATGGTAAATTCACTGATGTTCTGGTCATTTATCACTTCATGTAAACCTACCTGGCGCCATGGCGATCTTCCCTTTTTCCTGCAGGATGACCTTTCCATCAAAGGTCACAGCAGGGATCATCCTTTGCTCAAACATTACGATGTTTGATGGCTCCAGACCAAAGTAGTTGTTCTCTTTAAAGAACTTCTCAGTGGGAGCCAAAGTAAACTCACTGGTCATTATGTACCTGAAGAATTGTGATAATAAACACTGTTAACAATGACAGGGTCCCAAAAATCCAATATGAGCCAGGCTCTAACAAGCAGCAAACTCTGGGGCTGAGAAATGAAAGCTGCAGTTTGCTGTGTGGCTCCTGGGGCCAGAGCCAAAAGCCATTTGGCCCCCATAGACCCCTGTGTTAAATTACCCAACTTGGCAGCAGAAATAAAGGGGATTTGGATTGTAAGGATATTGTAAGGTTTAAACTTGAGCTGCAGCTCAGTGGTTTCTTTAGACTTTAGACACAGCGGGTTAATGTTTCCTTATAGTGCAAATAAACCTTTTCATTGTTTAGTGAGCATTTCCTCATGTAAACCATTTAACGATGCTTCTTAACAAATCTTCATTTTAAGCAACTTGATGTGTGATAAATATTATGTAAAATGTGGCTTTCTGAAAAAAAAAAATATATATATATATAAAAACAAATGTAAGGAGTAGAGGAGGTGTCCCCCATATAATGTTACCATGGGACGGTGCATTTAGAGCCATGCCTGCCGGCTGCAAGTTCCTGGATTTTGTGGATACGCTCAGCCTGGATATGATATAAAGTCTTGTTGCTTGGCAGCCCCACATTATACATCCCTTTGGGATACTGAACACCAAGACGCGTCCCCTGACCTCCAGCCAAGAGCAGGACCCCAACACGGTTCTCTGAGATCTGCAGCAGACCTGTTGGGACACAGTGACACCATCAGAGATCAACTTTATTGATTTACAAAATTTCACTCTGCTGTCAAAGGCACTACATACAATCCCACTCATTGACTCATTATTATTTAAAGACCGACTGCAGCCACCGTTTGTCATGTTTCAACTGCAAGTCAGCACAATACCAATCAGTGCTGACTTGCAATATTCAATATTCCTAAACATAACAAAATCTAAAATAATGGAAATGAGAAAGTTTGAATAATTATTCATCACTATAAACTTAGTTAAGTAGCACAAAGCTGTATTTAAATGAAATATTTACAGGTACATTAATAAAACATGACGCTGAAAATTGTGTCACCATCCAGACTACCAAGGCTTTGTACAGGTCTGTAGTGTAGCCTACCTTGAATGCACCACGACTGAATCGGTTTGTCAATGTAAAAACAAAGAAATGTTTTTTAACCCCTAAAGAGTCGTCACTGTGACCATTATTTAAACTTCACTGAGTCTGCTCACGTAAAAGGTAAAGAGTAGGCAGAAAAGCTACACTTCAGAGAAACACCAGTATTTATGTTTGAAGTAAATCAAAGTTGTAAAGTTACTTGCAGCTCATTGCAGCTTATGAAACGTGCTCCTGTGTGGACATTCACCTTCATTTTCCCACTCTATCAGAAACTCTCGGTCACTTCTCCTCACGCTGCCGATGCATTCCGGAGGCACTGGCTCTATGTGCTGGTCCAGCCTGGCAGGCGGGGAGGCTGCAGCCGTGGCGGCCGCTTCGCAGTGCTCCTTCAGCCCCTGCAGATCCAGCTGATCCAGGTCCTGGAGGAAGGCGACCCGCTCTTCCTCACTCAGCTCCGGCCAAAACTGCAGGACGTGAGCCTGGCCTGCGCTCTCTAAACCCTGCTTCACTTCCATAAAGGAAGACATTCTGCGTGTCTGTACCGGAGCAAAGAAAATTTAAAAACATCCAAATTCCTGCTCCGGACAGGCAGAAGGCGCGTGCTGCTTTGTAGGAAGTGACTGTGTGTCACGCGCAACTCGTGACCGGAGCTCAGTGGTTCAGACAGACAGAGGCGTAGACATGATGAACATTTGGGGCACAGGCCCCCTTCCTCATATTACATTATTCTTAATGTGCTGTAAGTGTGCCTCACAATGAACCTTACAAATTGACCTATATATTAGCAATACTATTTCTGCACTACTACATTACATAAACTGGGGGCGGCAGTAGCTCAGTCCATAGGGCATTGGACTTTGGAGCAGAGGGTCGCTGGTTCAAGTCCAGCCTTGGACCAAAACACATGGTAGCTGGAGAGGTGCCGGTTCACCTCCTGAGAGACTGCCGAGATGCCCTTAAGCAAGGCACCGAGGCACCTCTAAGGGACTATAAAGGGACTATAAAGGAATATAAAATTAAATTAAAAAAAAACATCACACACACACATGAATCCTACCAAAACTGAAAAGGGGAAATGTAAACATGCTGATCAAATGCCACCGTGTCCTCGAGGACAGAGGCCATGAGAGATGAGGCCATCAAATGCCACCGTGTCCTCAAGGACAGAGGCCATGAGGGGACATGATGCCTGAGAAACTCATCATGATTCATTTTACTGACATACAGTATGACTGCGCAGGGATCCTAAACAGGAGCAGGATACAGCAGAGCAGTGTGGTGAAAGGTGTGCATGTTTACAGAAGTGACTACATGTATCTATGGCCCGTTAAAAAGCACAAAGTCAGCAGCGATGCCAGAGAGCAGAGTGTGCCATAAGTGAAAGGCACAGCTTCAAGTGAACAAGTTTTCTGAACTAATAAGCAAACATTTGGAAGAGTTTGGGGGATTTTTTGGGGTATTAACTTTATTTTTACTTACCAGTAGAAAACTACTAGATTGTTTTGTGTATCTACAGGTGCTCAAAAGAAACAAATGTCATGTAGTGCAGTCAGATGTCATTTCAGTTCTGAACTCTGTGTTCAATAAACAGAAAAAAACATAGTCAGTGCAGTACTAGTTTATTTAACAGCTGATTTCATACAAGCAAAACTCCTTTTTTCATTGATAACATTCTTTCAATGGATGCATCTACAAACAAACTACTGTACTCACATACCCATTCCTGCCTCTCTCATTTACAGCTAGCATAATAAAATAAAATAGAAATATATATGCATTTATACTGGTATATACTTAATATATTAGCAAACTACGCCATCAAATACCAGTAAACATTGTAGCCTTGAGTTTGTATCGTCTAGTAGTTCCTGTGCAAGTAATCTGCCTGATTGGCAGCTGGTCAGTACAGCATACTGTACACCAAGGGCTACTTTAAGACACTACAGCATTATCTGCCACTGTACAAAACATGGGAAACATAAACGCAGAGTGACGTCATTCTGTGTCACTGCCTATGCATAATATACAAGGGGACTCAGAAATCATACTTGTGCCAGGAATTTGCAAAAAGAGATGGACTGACACATTCACTGCTGAACCTGTAAAGAAAACCCAACCTCTCGTCTTCACCTGCTACAAAGACACAGTGTGACAAATGCAGATATGGTGCTGGAGTCACAGTTTAAGGTGCAACACTGCAGCTTGACCAAAGAAGCACACAGATTGAACACCACAGGTTTGTACAGTAGGGCTGATAGGGTCTTATATGTATACATCCTTCAAGTTATTCCAGTACACTTTGTTTTTCAATATGATGTGTTTCTATTGGTCACCATGTTTATTCTTAAAAGACTTAGAGAGAGTTTAAACCAATTATCACTCAAAAATAAATCACAAGCCTCAGTTTGTCCACAGAGAAATCAACCTAAATACAGAATTATTCAGCACCCAAAAGATCACAACTGCCACCATTAATCCTTTTTCTTTGTATAAATAAATAAATAAATACAGTAATAAATAAATAAAAAAGGAATTAAAGCGGTGTTCCTTAAAGTGCATTCAAGGGCTGTCTCCATCAGACTCCATCTCATAGTGTTCAGGTGCATCTGTGTAGGAGAGGCATGGATGGCACACAAGGCACTTGTAGGAATCTACGATCATCTGTCAGGTTAGGAGTGCTGCCTCTGTTTGGCAACTGCACATCGGTGACTGGTGATCTGATACTGTTCATTTTCGTTTAAGTGCCTCAAACCTTACCTCAGGCGATGCGTTAAAATTACACTGCAGTGTCTTCATGCGGTTTAAGTTTTAACAACCAGTTTTAGGCACCTGATCTTTCATGAGCACAGTTGCATTGTATGCCTACCTTAGTGCTGCCTCATGACTTTAAGGAGTGTTGGAGAATGATTTTGAATCACAAGGTGGTCAAATATATAGTGGAACTAACTGAAGAAAACACCTTCTCTCCTTTAGCTGATACAATGTTTTAAATGTTGCTGGCTTTCATGTTTTAAAACTTGCTGGCTGACATGAATCTAGTCAGTAATGACTGACGTAGTAAAGGGATTTGAGGATGAATGGGGCATGAATGGCTGCAGAGACTGACTCTGACAGAATGTCCAGTCTCACCTTTACACTGGCATGTAAGCTGTATGCCTGTACATATGTTCCCTTCTTAAGAAACACAGCCTGATACTGTAGATTTACAGTAATGTACTCATAGGAAGATGGGCCACATGTGATATGTGCTTCAGGCGAATGTTAAAGGTGAGTTTAGTCTGGTCTTAGTCTTAGTCTGGGTCTCTCAAATCTGCCTCAAGAAACATCACAGTGCACAGTTCCAACACGTCTGGTTAGCTGCAGCACTCATGGACAAAAGTGCTGGACAGAACAAACCTCATGACAGCTGATGTGTGTCCTCATTAGAAGCAATGAGACGGGCCCAAATACATTTCAGCATTGATATTCATTGATGAAGTCAATAAATAGTGGTATGAAGGTGATTCTCTGTTTACAGTCTCAATGTGTTTCTCTAATGTAAAGATTCGTTTTGTCTACTTTAGAGCAGGTGTTATGTGACGAAAGCTGTGAACAATGTATGAAGAGGCACAAAACCTAAACAGAGGTCATATCCTCAAGTTAGCAGTCAGTGAACTTTGGATGATTACTAAGCCTTTCAGTAGTGAAGTGATATGCCTTAGCAAAGCCCTTCAAGATTCACTTTACAGAGCAGCAGGAGTTACGGGTACACATTACTGGTATACCTGTGATTAATTGTAAACTTTTGCCTTCCTAAACTAAGACTTAAAGGTGTTAAAGCACTGCTGGAAAGCTACAAGAATAATTCAATATTCATTCACATCATCTCACCTTTATCATTCACTTCCTGCAACTTGATGACTGGAGTGAAATTCCACAAAGTCCATTGTCAAAGAAAAGCAAAAAAACAAACAAACTTTGGCCTCTAGATTTCTCTGATCAGCCGTTCTCCTCATTTTGACTGGACCCCGAGCGTGATCTTGAGGTGCTCGTAGACCACGTAGCTGATGCTGACAGAGGGAATGACCTTCATGAAGTTAGGGGCCAGGCCTCTGTAGAGTCCCAGTGCTCCCTCAGTCTTAATGATGTGTCTGAACAGGCCTGTCATGGTCAGCTGAGGGCCTCCGCCCAGTGTGGCTGAGGGAACAGGGTGAAAACAACAAACACAATGTTGACCTTTGGTAAATTCACACACAAAAGGTCTATTAAGAAACATGGTCGTTAAAAGAAAAAGTTATTTCATAATCACTATTACTACCTGTAATGTATAATGCACATGTAAGTGAGGAGAAGCAAGAGTATGGAATATAAAAATACTCTTTTGCTTAATCTTCTTTGGAAAACATTCATTTTAATGAATGACAATAAGTACAGGTACTGCTGAAACTCAGTCATTTCTATACAGTGAAGTAGATCCATGTGGTTACTAACCTTGTGCCTGCATCCGAGTTCTGACCAGAGCCAGTGGGTAGCTGGCCAGCTGGCCACATGTGCTGGAGGTGGTGCCACAAGCCAGGAGCACAAACACTCCTGGATCAGCACTGTCAGTGGCAAAGCGCTGCAGCCAGGAATTCTTCAGAGTCTGACAGAGGAGAGTACAGCAAATAGGTCAGACTGAAGTTTAAAAAGAGAGATTACTGATCCATCAAGAGCATCCACAAACCTCATAGACAGCCAGATCAATTCCAGCATAGGGGATGATGCCCAGCATGTTGGGGACGTAGCCCTTGTAGAAAGCAGCCATTCCCTCCTTCTGGAAGATGTATTTGGCACAGTCCAAGATGCCAGAGTACTGTCCTGTCTTCCTCAGGGCTAACCGTGTCTTCAAGACCTAACAGGACAGGAAGAGACATCAGACCTTTGACACTTGACCTAACATACAGGAGTACAGATATGCTGTGCATTATCTTGTGTGTTATGAACCTCATTTACTTAAATGATTTGCTCACACTTTGTGCATAAGTGAAGGTCTGTGAGTCTGCGATAAGTTAAAATGGGTCATCAGTCACAAGACAAAAAGAATCCACTTGGACATTTCTGTATAAAAATACAAGGAGTTATGAGTTGCTACAGAATAAACACAATTCTTATGACTACATTAAAGAATTGTATAAACTAGGTTTTCATACTGTCTAAGATTACTGATCTCTCACCTCCATGGGGTAGATGCTGCTCTGAGCGATGGCTCCAGCCAGGGAGCCCGCCACCAGCCTCTCCATGATGCCCAGCGTCTCCTGGTTACTGCCAATTATTCGTTTAATCTGATGGACAGGGCATGTTGTTTTACACTATGTGACACAAACTTGGCTAATTGTGTGTAATTGCGTGGATGTGTGTATACCTGTTCATAAGCCATGAACTTAATCGCAGACTCAGGGGCAATTTTGATGACATTGATGCCATTGCCTCGCCATAGTGACCCCACACCACCTTCCCTTATCATCAGGGCGATGCCACCACCAATCCGCATGCTGTTGCTCTTGGAGGCATGGACCTGAGCAGGGACAAGGCGATCATTCAGCATGTTTTCAAAGAATTCAGAGAATTTCTTCTTCTTTTTTTAAATGTTTTACCTGCATAAGTACTTTGAGTCTGTCCAGTGGTGCTGTGCAGGTTCGAGACACTGCACCAGCCCCTCCTCCAGCCACTAGGTGTCGCCACCACATACCCGTTTTCAACTCCTCTGCTGTGAATTCATCTGGCACCATCATACTCTCCCCTACGTCTAATATCTGCAGATGAAGCAGCCAGATTCAGCCTTGTGTCGCTACAAATAACAATAGTTGCTGTTAATGAGAGAGGAGAGTGTGTACCGTGGAGTGTTTCCAGTAGAGAATGATCTCAGGAATGTTGTCTGCTGGATGCAGGAGGTGGTAGTCTCGCCACTCGTTCCAGTCAATTGTCATTGTGCCATTTTTGTCCATGCTAGAGATGTTGAAAAAAGAGAGAGTAGATACAGAGTGTTGGAAACTGTTCAGACAGAAGGAAAAACAAGCTGTCTGCATACATGCACAGTTATATCTCAATAATGGTGCGGTCCACTGCAGCAGGATGTTTTTTTGGAGCGCTGCTACAACTGAGGCCACCATTATCATGAAAACATTTCTTTGTTTTGAAATGTGCCATATTTAACCATTCTGAAATGACCAGAAATTGGCAGCTGTTACTTGTGCTACACATATGTGATTTGTGTAACACTGGCTGAGCAAGCAGAAGCTGCTACTTACTACAAGATAGGGGCCCAGATATGACCCCTCCTTATTCTGAGACCAGCCAGAGAAAAGACATACAGACAGACAGAAGGTTAGAGGTAACAGACAAGGATTACATGGAGCTATTACAAGATGACAACTCTAAAATGATAATAGGTGGAGATGAGGACATATGAGCAGCAACACAACAAATCAGTATTAGAAAAACTAAGACAGCCTAATTGCATCACACTTTGTTTGTGGGGTTGTATATTACTGTACACCCTGTTGTTAATAGTGTGGATACATTCAAATTCATGTAGTGCTACTCATATCAGTTGGAGAGTTGAAAATATAATAAATACATGCATCCTCTACGTTTGAACTAAATCTCGAGGTTGAGTCTCATCACTTCCTGTGTATTTATTACTCACACTTATAACCAGGGACGAAGCATTACTCTCACCTTTTGAGAATCTTCTCAGCCTGTTCCTCAGAGATGTGCACTCCCAGATCACGCAGAGACTGCATGATTTCCTGTGAGTCAATACGGCCTGTACCGCAGAAATAAAAGTATTTATCAAAGTGGCAACAAAGAGTGACCAGTTTACAAATCACAATTGTGTTGCATCTTCTCCCTCTCTTCCTCACCATCATTCTTTTTGTCCAGACTCTTGAAGACCAGCCGAAGTTTCTTCTCGTGGTCTCTGAGATAATGAACAAACTCCTCAAAGTCTAATTGTCCATCCAGGTCTTTGTCTCCTGCTTTGACTATTTTCTGAACAAAAAGAAAAGAGAAAATAGATTAATGTCTGTTCAGGATGGAGACACACAGACAGCTGGCTAATCTTTAATCTTTAGGATATTAACTTTAACTAATTCAGTGTGTTTATTATAGATAGCTGTATTGCTTTGTGGACAAACAGCAGCAGAGGTCAGAGGTTCCACTACCTCGTACCATCTATAAACTGTTGACTCAGCCTACAGCTTAGTCCATTTTACAGCCAGCACAGATCTCACTTTATTAGACATCAAGGAAAATCCAGGATGCTGTCATCATTTCTATAAGAAGCCGGTGTTAACTGCAGCCTGAAAGTACACCCACTGGAAAGAGTATGCATAAATGTGTCCAGTATCTCTCACATAATACATCTGAGCTTTACTTTATAGAGTGGTCTGTTTTGTTTGTACAGAGCCATCATTGACTGAGCATGAAAAAAAATCATCCATGTGCACCACTGGACTCACAAGATAGAGACCAGTCTAGAGGGACAGATGTGTTTTGAGGGGCTCTTGTCAGTCATGAGACTGTGGCTCATTTAACAGACCCCGTTACACATCATATTGCACATTTGTGATGGTGATACACATTTTTTCCAAGTGTGTGTGAACTGTGTGAACTCTCGGGGTATATAAAATATAAAATAAATGTAGCGTTAAATAGAGAGTAGAGTTGAAAGTAAAAAAATCAGTACCTCAAAACTGTACTAAAGGAAGGGGAGAGGCCCATTCAGAACATAATACAAATTTTTCCAATATTACAGCATGCAGAAAGACTTTACCATCACATGTGCAATGCTCTTGTTTCTCATGCATAGTAATTTTTGAAGAATGACTTGAGATATCACTGCCCTCATCAACAACAACAAACAATCTTCACAGGACAATTTGTTAAAATTAGCACAGACACAGTCGTATCCTCTTAAGTGAATGAAAGGGTTAAAAACTACCTCTATATGACCTCTATGTGACGTCGTTAGAACAGGTATGCAACAGGTTGACATTCAACTTCAGTCACTGACATGAGTCTGACATTTCCTCAGCAGGGAGGTCAGGCAGTGACTTTTCTCTTATACAAGTAAGATTAAATATGGTTCAGCCACCTCACCTGAGCTCCAGCGGTCAGAACCACTCTTCTCTGGCAAAACACAGGCAGAAATATGCAATGCGTAGATCATTTAACTTTGGAGAAGTCACCTGTTGGCTTATCCTACCTGCTGGAAATCTATAGGTGGTGCCACCATTATTAACACTGTGATCTTCTTTGGAGTGACATTACTGCTGCTCATGTCTTTACTGTCAGAGCAGTGTGAAGACTTCTCCGGAGCAGCTTGCAGCTCTGTGCTATTTGCAGTAGTCTCCTCGGTTAGCTGTGTTTCAGCAGGCTTGCACTGTGTTCTGCCAAAAAGTCTCCGATACAGGAAAGTCAGCATGTCCTGCAGCATTTTTCAACTTCTGAGTGTGACTGCTCAAATGCAGCAGCAGTATGTATCTGTGTCTGTCAGCTGTACTAGTGTGGAAGATCGGAAAGGTCAGCTGAAGACAACGTGGTGCCGCAAATAGGACTTCAATATCTAGGTGGCCGTGAGTCTTCTTGCTGGATTGTTTTGTCCTAATAACACTGACAAATGTCCAGACTCAGTGATAACATCTCCAAAAAGGTCCTCGACAAACAACTTCTGAGGTGCAATTACCTCTCTGTTTATTTAACCTACAATTGCACAAAAGAAATATCTCATGTTGAGATTAAAAAGACGACAGAATCACCAGGAAACAGACAGCACGCTACTTTGCTGGTTTCAGCATCAGCAGCTAGAAAAATGCAGCAAAGAGACCCACCAGAAACCTGCATCCTCACTGCAGCCCAGCCCAACCAATCACTGCAGCCCATACTGCCAGGTCCTACTGCTGAGCCATAAAACAAGGCCTGCGGCCAATGGAGGACAGGATAGTAGCAATGAAATTACTTAATCACTTCATTTGTCAGTCAGAGTAGGAGTGGGTTGGGTGAGGCGTAGGGTTTCCCTTCAGTCACCCTCCCTCCTTCCTCCCTTGCTCTCCTCCTGCTCTCATTCTGAGTCATTCCAAGCACACTGTCAGCATCCAGCTCTGCTGGATTTTAATTCTCCACACGCACTGGGTTCCTTCTGTTGGAGAAGCTACAGTGTGACGCAGCAAAGTAGTTCTAACAGTTCCATTTTTTTCCTGCAGCCCTATCTGTGCTCCTTGGAAAAAAAACAGGGTGATTGATTACAGACATGGCTCTGTCACATGACAGATATTTGTGCACAGAAACACTTGACTGCATTGAGTTTAAGGGAACTGCTGTTTGTTATGTTCTGTATACTTCTGTTTTCAGAGTACAGAAGCAACACGTGCGAAATCTGCTAATATGTTAAAGTTTCAAGGGTTAACCCTGTGAACTCTATGTCAGCTGGCCTGGCATAGTGAATCATTTAAGTATTAAGTGAGTCTGCTCATCAAACAAAAGCCACATTCACACAAGGAAGAAGAGGAGGAGGAGGAGGAGGAGGAGGAGGAGGAGGAGCTTGTGAATTAGTCAACGCTCTTGATCCTGTACAAACTCCTTGTAATGTCTGAGTAGATGTGTGACTAGAACAAGGAATTGGACTCCCTGGACTGTCTGGGCTCAAGAGTGGAACTGCAAAAGGGAGACATTCCTCATACACAGGGAATGCCACAACATAGACCTGCTCCACTCCAGACATGGTCAAGGGGGTGAGAGAGTGAAATTCCTTGTCAGATGAGGTTAGAGGGGACACACGCATTAAGGGTGTACCCCCACAAATGCTCTGACGTCTTCAAAGCATTGTTTTGCCAGTGTTTTTGGTTGTTTCAATCATCACATGCATGGTGACAGGACATCATAATTCAAAAGTCCATCACAGGTAAAACAAACTGCACAACTTTTCTTTGTACATCCATCTGTGATGTACAATGTGAATATTGTGTGATGAAAATAAACAGACTTAGAGAATCTTTTCAAAGCTGAATCTACTGAACACTAGTAAAATGTACCGGCATTGTAGATCACATCGGCTGCCATGCCCATCAACATGCTGATGTTATGACTGATAATGATAATGATGTGGACAACACCCATCTTTGACTCAGCCCTAAGATCTCTCACTTAACAAGTTTTGTTGTGATGACAAAAACATGTCCACAGACACATAAACAATAGCCAATACTCAAAACAGTTGTGTCCTTTTGCTGAAGACAAATATTTCATAACAATGAGACTTTTAAAGGTTATACTTTGGTGTACAGACACAGCTCATGCTTACATATCTGGT
>JAVQJX010034533.1:0-16009 GCA_036025115.1 Ambassis agassizii
CGCTGAAATAGCTCTATGCATGGACAAAATAAATCATCTGAAAGCATTCTGGATCTCAGCGTATCTGTTACAAACTTCAAGCGCGTCATCAATGTTACAACCTCAGGACCCAACCTCACACTCTTAGCGGCTAAGGTTTACGTTTTGGTAGCCGCAATAGTTCTAATTGTATTTACATTGAATATATGTGCCCTACAGTAGGTCGGAGGACAGCAACACCTGTCTCTAAGACAATCTATTCCATATAATGCACCTAATAGAGAGCTATTAATGCAATTTTTCATAAAAGTTTGAGCAAGATCCATAGAAATTTTAGGATACATGAAAGAAGTAAGGTCACCTATTTTTTTCTACCGTATTTCCCACCTAACCTCAGTAAAGTTGCTGCAATGTGAAATTGGTTAATACTGGGTCACATTAAAGTAATGCCAGTGCTGAGCAATCTTGAGCAGACAGCAACTACATAAACAGTTTCTGACATCACAGACACGCTCTGTTGTCTTCTGCATCCCAAGAAAAATAGTAAAGAAGATCAAACTGCAATCTAACTACAAGATTCACACTCAAGTCACACAGCCCTACCTGCAGCAATGTTGCTGGCCTTGCAGGAATCTTAATAAAAAAAACAAACTCTGCCAGATATAGTACAAGCTACAGCTGATAGTCTTTGCAACCATTTAGCTCTACAGCATAAGTGGTGCACGCCACCTCTGCAGTCTGAAAGCCTTTGTAAACACGTCTTTATCTCTGACTGTAGGGCCTATTCATCAACAGCGGTGTATACAGTAACTCTATAGTGTCCAGAGCTGCAGCGGAAAGTTCACTGGGTTTGTGGTACCTGACACTGAACCGCTAGGTCGATCAGAGAGGACGAGACGCAGCCGGGACTTAAGCCTCTCACAGTAAATCCCCAACAGCTGCACTCATTCTGATGTCTCTCTCTCTCTCTCTCTCAAACACACACACACACACACACACAC
Organism: Ambassis agassizii; assembly: GCA_036025115.1. Lineage (NCBI taxonomy): Eukaryota > Metazoa > Chordata > Actinopteri > Ambassidae > Ambassis > Ambassis agassizii. The sequence continues at coordinate 981 of JAVQJX010034533.1, forward strand.
ACACACACACACACACACACACACACACACACACACACACACACACACACATACTGTAGGACTCACAGGCATACACATGTTAACTTTCTTCTCCAACTTTTTTACCCTTTTGTGTGCACACAGACTGAATATATGCAGCCGTATATGTAAACACGTGTTGGTCATACTATAGGCTCCACGTGAGAGCAGTGCTGCACAGCTGTGCTTACTTTCCTCAAGTGTTTCTCAGGTTCTCAGATCTCATACATACTGTAAATGTCCAGAGCTGTGTGGGAAGTCGAAAAGGAGGGAGACATAGAGAGAGAGAGGGAGTAGAACACAATCCTCCGTCCTCTGCCCCAGTGTGAATCGTAAACAATAGTGCCTTTAACGGGGGGTGGTGCCTAGTGCGGCGTGGGGAGGGGTTTCAGTGCAGAAGAGTAGAAACATGTGCTCTTCAATCAAGAGGCTGTGCTGCTGTGGTTTATAAATATCTGTACTGTAGTTCTGGATGGATAGTTCAAAGCCCCTTGGCCATATGTGTAAGGCCTCTTGGCTCCACACTGGAGTTAGTGTTCGACAGCCTGCTTGGAAGTGTGGTTCCAGATGGGAAACTGCAAAAAGTAACAAATGTCAGATAAACTGTGATGTTTATGTGGAGGAATCACATCAGCAGCAAGTGTGGAAAGCAGTTACTGGTGCAGATGTGAAGAAATGGGTGCACAGAGAGCACCAGCCAAGAGAGGATTTAGGAATTTAGTCCAGATCATCTTTGCTGATCAGGTATACTGGGAGATATATTAAAGCTGATAGAGGCAGCAGATCTACTGTTTCTGTGCTCTTTTGGTGTGTTTAGGTTGAGGCTGTCTCCAGGGTTCCCTCTCCTCAGAGCCAATGAGAAAGTGACGCTGAATACACCAGTGGGGGGAGGAGAGAAAAGTACAGTGGCTATAAGAACCAGATATTTGTCTCTGGACTTCTTCCCAGTTATAAATGCCCCCTTTTGGGGGCCTCACAGTGTGTGTGCAGCTCCACCAGCAAGACAGGCTCTCCGAGTCCAAAGGGGAAAGCAGGAAAGGAGGTAGCAGAGACACAATGCGGTCTTTATCATTTACACACACGCCTGCCTGTCACTGACAGCTCAGAAATACCACCACTTTATATCGCCTGTCAGGCCATGCTGAACACAAATACCAAAAATGACAGAGCAGGAACACTGTAGTTGTACAAACACAGGAAAGCAAATGTGTTGAAAATACCTACACATTCCCCCCCCCCCCCCCGTGAGTGTTAAATATGAATGACAAGAAAGAGTGAAAACAGAAACTCTGCAGGCCTCTGGCAGAGTGTAGAGACATGTTGGGTGCACAATAATGGATAATCAGACTTAGAGGCTGTGCAGCATGATACCCTGAGGGCTCAAGGGGTGACGGAGTGCACTGAGAGCCAGAAAAAAAAAAAGAGGGAGAGGGAGAACAGATATTGGTCTCCAGGGTGTGCAGCTGATACTTTACTATTCAATCTGGGCTGTACTTGTTAACAAAAAGGTCACATTTACTGCACAGTGACAGTTATTTATAAGACAACAACGGTCTATTATTAGGTTGTTAACTTTACAAGGACAATTTCAAAGGGTCAAAGAGTTGCTAAGATGGAAAACCATGTAACATATTCATTATGAGAGGATCAAAATAAACTCCAGTAAAAGTTAGACAAAATAAAACTGAAGCTTTTCAAACATTTTGCAACAATCTCTCATACAGCAACAGGCAGGAGAGACAGCAGGGACTGGTTTGTGTAATTGTTTGACGGATTATACAGTGAGATATGTTTGACTGCGGAACAATAATAAAAACTTCATTTAAGTCACAACAGGTGTAGATTAAAAACCATGAAAAGTGGCAGGTTGTGCAGTTGTGATTAGCTTAGATGTTAGCAGAGATCTCTACAAAGGCTGTGCATTTCATGAGTGGCCTTGAGGGGGGGGGTCACAATAAAAAGAGGCCATCTGGTTCTCATTGTATTGCGTCCTTTTAAGAGATAATTAGGAATATTACAGAGTCAGCCATGAATACATAAACAGAATCCCCCCATGAATCCAGAAGTTGAGTTGTTAAAAAAGCTCCCTGAAGAGACAGCTCGCTTTACTCCAAAGCTCTTTTTCTTTTTTTTTTAAGTAATCAAATTACTGTTCTTACTGTAAATCCAAGTTTGAAGTCAAACAGAACAAAGTACACAAAGATAGGAAGGAAAAAGCCTTTGAGGCCTGCACAACCCATTTCCCGGTTAAATGTTATGTAAGGGGACATCATGCTGGAAAAAAACAGCAAGTTGAATATATTTACTCTCAAAAAACAGATTTCTAGGTGCTGCTATGAAGCAGGAAATTATTTCTGAACATATTCAGCCAGCGGGAAAAACTTTTTTTCATGCATGCAACTTTTCTTCCCTTCCCAAAACACAAATAAAGCCTGCTCCCTCTTCCTTTTTATTTTTTTTTATAGAGACGTTTCCCTTTAAGCCGTGCAGAGCAGATGGTCCACAACAACTCTCCTGGAAATACCTGAAGTCAGCATATTCCCTTTCGCTGTAAGCAGGCTAATCAGACATGCACACTATCCCCCTGTGTTATCAAACAAACAATGCAGTGCACATACCCATACACGCCAGCGTGCAACCCTCATAGTCCGGTGTGGGGCTGGAGTTTTTTTTTCACCCCCACTCTCGGGGTAGAAGAGATCGCTTAAAAAAAGAAAGCATGAACATTTCTTTGTCTGGGAATTCAGGGTCAGGTGATTGCCAACAGGAGTTCTGGTTGGCTAGAAAGGACTTGCAAAATGTTGGCAACAAGCCAAGAGGCTGTCTTGCAAGCAGGGCTGGAAATTTGCTGCAAACCTCATCTTCACCCTCATATCCATAGCACAGAGTTCATTTCCATAGCTGGGGGAGGGGTCAGGAGAAGAATGGGGGAGGGAAACGAGAGAGAGAGGGAGAGAGAGAGAGAGAGAGAGAGAGAGACGGAGAGGTCCACTGTAACACAAGGAACATGAAAAAAAAAGACAGAGAGGGAGAGAAAGTGCAAGACGGCCGTAACCCTTTCAGCCACCATGTTGTTGCTGCAGCACTGAGTGTGCAACAGCATGCTCATAAAACTCTGTTACTCCTCAAGAAAAGGCTTTGATGCCAAACAAGTTAGTCTTTATGCAAATTAGATCAAAGCCTGTAGTACGCCAGATAAGAAAAAAAACTCAAAATTTGCATCCTGCAAATCCTCTTAAATCTCAGATACTTGTTTAAGAAAATCCACCTCCATTTAAAATAAAAAAAAACACACTTGGCTCTTATTTTACGACATTTCACTCGTAGGGCCCCGCCATGTCCTGCTAATTTGGCAATATTTCCTCCCTGGAGACACTTTTATTGCCACTCTCCAGAGGAGAGCACAGGGAGCCAGGAGAAGCAGGAGCAATGGAAGACCCCATGTTGATTCTAAAGTCGCTCATTATGTAAGGGATGAAGTGGCGCCGCATCATATTGGTACCAAAAGTCATACTTAATGTGACTTAGTGAGCAAGTTTGTGAAGATTAAATTCATGCTGGATTGAGTTTTTTTGATATAAGGACAGGTGGTGTGATCACTCTGAATGCATGAAAAAACATCTGACTAATTCTTAGTCTGAATCACACAAGCCAGTTTGTTCTAATCATCCGTACATCTGTGGATTATTCCTGATTAACAAGCATATCTTCAGGACATCATCAATTTCCTGTTTCTCTACTCTACCACATATCATCACAGTAAAACTGTCAGAACAGAAAAAGGAAAGGGAAAAACTAGCAGGAACTGACCCTTTAAATCTAGAATAAAATCATCATGACATCAAAAGCAGCATCTAAATATAAAACACCATGTTCATCCAGGATGCATGAATCAAACAGATGTTTATAACACAGCTGTGTGGGATTACTTCACTGCTCATACAATAGATCAGAACAAAGCCAGGAAACACAACACGCGCTGACACTCCACTGAAATAAATGGTACCTTCATGAGATATCAAATGACCCATCAAATACACTTGGCTGTGAATGCACCACAAGCCCCTTTATCTGGGAGCTTCGGTTGATGCCCTGTCACTCTCCCTGCTGTCTGCGGTGGCTGGGACAGAGCTGGGGTACTCACCTCCATCTTCCACTTGGCCAGCCACTCCTCTCTGGTCCGCTTGCTAATGTAATAAGGGTCACCAGCCTGGAAGGTTATTCTGGGCACGGGCCTCTGACGAAGGCTGATCTCCCAACCAACTCCCCTTCGCAGCCTGCCTCGACCTCCCTGTTTAAGGTGTCAGAAAAAAAAAAAAAAAAAAAAAGTTAGCTACTTGTTTTTTGATTTGAAGCATCCAGATTTGTATCAAAAAGGTGATGTCAATAGAGCCAGATTGTGGTTATGAAGTGATTAATTACAGGCAGTGGGGTGGTCTACTTCCAATAAATATGATGACTCACATCTCATGTTGGTGTGCTGTATGCTAATTGGTGGGCAGCTGATGCCACAGTGTCTAATCACAACTCCCTGGAAACAGTCTCAAGGCCACCAGGTGATACAAGAAGCTCCCAAGTGTATTTGACATTTCACGTTTATACACCACTAGGTACCATTTCTTTCATAAGTCCAACAGCAGGAGGACCACTGTCTAGATTTGTGACAAAATACACAGCACAAATTCTACGTAATGTGAAGTTAGAAAAAAATAGCTTAGCTTAGCTTAGCTTAGCATGAAAGCTTGGCACTTCACATAATGCACACACGTGTGCACCACGGCTAAAAAACTTTTAGTATATTTTAGCATAAAGAATGGAAACACAAACATATGGGTCAAGTTGTCGTCCACATCTTTGCAATATAGAAGGGAAAGACCAGAACTGATTTTTAAATTAGTAAAAGATAGTCAGCATGGATTGGATGAACCACCCATCGGTCCAGCAATCAGCTTAACAAATTGCAAAAGTCAGAACGCAAATAGTCAAGCCACACTTCAGAAGTAGCCACTAGTAGTTAGCATGACCGCATGTATTTGCTGTATTTGTAAGAAAACTATGTGAACACTTTTTTTCAAATCCCAGCAAAATATCAGCAAATTAGAGTTGTGTTGGTTTACAATGGGTTCTTATTGTATCTAAAGGGAAACCACAACAGCTAGCACTTCTCACAAGATGCTGATAGATAAACTGTACACCCTTCAGGGTAGAAAGCATTATGTTGTTTAGCAACATTTGCTGAGTACTTCTCCTACATAAACTGCCCTTAAAAAAAAGAAAAAAACAACTTTCACTTCTGCACCATGGCCATCTGTCTTGATGGCAAGCAAAGGTTACACAATGAGACAGGAAAGGTAATTTAACCTCAAAAAAAAGGAAGCTGCCACCAACAGTGTCAGACACCTTAGAGTTACATCAGCCAGAGAACAAAGACAGAAACAGAGCAGAAATCTTACCTCAGTCTTGACTGCATCACGCCTGTCCTCCTCCTTGTGCTCCACATCTAGAGAGAAGACAGCAACACAATAGATGGCCTGAATCATTCATAGGAGAGCGGGAAGGGGCATTTGTTTTCCATGTATCTGTGTTAAACCCAAGTGCCCTCTCATTCATCAATAAACCATACAGCACATTTATTAATCTCGTCCTCCATATCATCCAATTAACTATGTGTCTGATCAAATTTAGGTCAGATTAATAAACCCGCTGAGAGATCCTGGCCGTGAGGAAACTACTTGTGCGTGCTCCGAGTTAAAAATCGGCAGGGATCACGAGAGCTTGTGCGCTCAGGTGCCATATGAGAGTTTGCAGCGGCTGCCCAGGTTATGATGAGGGTGGAGAGCGGCCAGGTTTACTTTGGCAAAAGTCATACTTCTGACCTTATATCCCCTCTTTATGAGACACACAGCTGGCTGCTATTAGCAGGCCAGACCCTCCCTCTCTGCTGACACTCAGCGGTAATGGCAACAACATACTGCTTCACTTCTGGGGCCGTACATAATCTCCCTGCCAATCTCCAAAGCCTCGGCTGGATCAAGACATGAGCGTGCTGCAGTTGAGTTACTGTTTCTTTGATAGTGGAGAGACAACAGAACTAGTATTTGTTTGCCTACCCAGCATGTGCAGCTTTAAGCTTTAAAATCTCTAAGTCAGTCTGTTGAACTCAGACGAGAAGTCTCTAAAACAATCATGACAAAACCTATCGATGTGTAAAACCCCATTTGTACCTGAAACTAAGTTTTAAACAAAATGTACAGATTTCGGGGTATTTACTGAAAGCCTGGTCCTGCGCTGTCTAGTGATCCTCACAGCTACAGTACGTTCTCTTAATGCTCTCAAACAAGTCTGAAGTGAACATACAGAGCAACCCAATCCATAGACACTTGGACAGACTGGATAAAGTACCCCACATCCATGGGAAGGAACTTAAATCCAGACCCAGGGGAAGAGCTCATTGGCAAGCGCCCGGTGGCTGATATAAAAAATGACATGGGTTGTCATTTGTTGTTGGGTACAGTCTGATTTGGATAGTGGGCAAAAGCAGGAAACCCAGGAGGAGACCTTGTAGCAGACCTGGGGTTTCCCTGCTTTGGCTGCTTTCTCCTACAACTTGAATGTCTAATGACATATGGTGTGTAATTCATAATTATTCCTCCATTTTTGTTCTAGCCTTTAAAATGATTAGGGTTGTTCTAAGAAGTCATTAGAGTGAAAAAAAAGAATCTGCTTTAGTCATCCAGATCTCTTAAATACTACCTGCTCTTTTTTTTTTTAGAAAGACAAGATCGTACACAGGAAAGAAAATGCCTGTGTATAAATATATATTTTTACAGGAAGCTGTGTAAACAACACTAAGAGGCGCGGCGGTTAAGATCGTTCAAAATAACACTAAAAATATTTGTTGAAACGTGCGCTGAAACCACAGTCTAATAAAAATGTCTCAAACATGGTAAAAGCTCCATTTGGGATTTCCCATTAACTTGGCTGTGATTTAAGATGTGGGGGTCCACAACAACAAGGGCATGTTATTCATTCTTGAACAGCATTGTTTGCTCGTGTTCAGTGAAGCAGTGAGGGGTTAGCCAGGGGAGTATGGACACCAACCAACTGAAACACTGCAGCGGCAGTCAGAATTCATGATTCATGAAAAGTTTTTCACCCACAGCATCAGCAGAAAAACATGTGAAGAAGCCAAAATCAGCCTCATTACAGAAGCTCTGCTGTTACTGTAACAATGTTTCATTTGAATGTGAGCGAGTGTTTCTAAATGTGCCTCGGCTCAGTGATGTGACACCAGCACAGCAGCGTTTACACACATCACTCAGGCAGCTGTGACCTGAATTAGCGCGATGGCACAGCCTGAGTAAACAGGACTATCTGCTGAGTCCAAGCCCAAACACTATCATAACACTTGAGCCCTGAGAGCCTAAGGACAACTTCTGATGGCGTGTTTTCTGCACAGCCAAAACTGGCTTGTCAGTGAAGTGCCCTACAGACCTGTCCAAACAATAGTCTGCTCTCTTAGCAGCCTCTTCAAGTTGGTTCCATGTGTAGCTGAGCCCCCCCCCCCTCCCCGCCCTGCACCCCCACCCTTCTCCGTCTCTCCTGGTCTCCTTGTCCTCATCAGAAATAAGTGACTGTATAACACATCGCTGAGGCATGCGGCCTCCCAAGGTCACTGGGTTTGCGAGGGGAGCTGGCTAATGTTGCCCACAGAGAGTATACGTTGCCAGTTTGAGTGGGTTCCAGCTCTACTATTGCTGGGCATCAGTTCCACTCCAGCCGGAGCTCAAATCCTTCCTGTGCCCTCCAGATGGATAACAGAAACCCTGTTTAGCTGACTATCGATCCACCACACTGCCCCCCAACAAGGACTCTCTGTGAGACGCTCTAATGTGTTTAGTTGCAGCATTAATATCTCCCTGCATGTACACTTTAGTTCCACCTTTAAGTTGCTCACAATGTAGGAAATCTATACATCAGATGCAGATGTAGCAGTGTTTCCACTTCTTAGCAGTTCAACTCAGATCACAACAATGGCAACATCAGGCTAATGAAATCTCAATTAACTCTTTCTGCATCATGCCAGCAACCTGCTGTCTAACCTGCATACACAACTATTGCATCAGTACATCAAATATTACATATTAAACAACATATTTGTGCATGTATGCACCTGCACTAACATTTCAAATTTCTATGAAAGTTGCTACTTTGACTTTCTGTGGTTCCTGGATGACATGTTAACAGTTTCTCTTGCATTTTAGGTGTCAGCGTGTTCACATTTTAGTTGCGACACAGAGCTAAAGATAGCAACAGCCGCTTCAAATGACAGTGTTAGCAAAACTGTGGTCAGCAGTCAGAGGAAGTGTTGTTTCTCCTGCCAGTTTGGAGTCTTAGTCAGAGGTACACTAAGAAATGACAAATGTCAAGGTGTTTTTTTTTTCTTATATTGATATATTGTATTGTTTATTATCACAGGAAAAATAATGTGTAACACCATGATAACTGACACAGTGCTCACACCTGGCTAAACTGGTGGAAACAGCCTTTGTCATTTACACCCTAAACTTGTATTGTGCTGCATAATGAATGATAAATGAAAACTCATTCATCATTTATTTTACTCATCCCATTTGAGTGCACTACTGTACTTTACTAAAGCCTTCGGAAATCTTATTCTGAGCCTTCCACACCTGCAGCAAACAGGGTTATCCCAAGTTTTTGTTAGCTTGGAGGTGAGATCCTAGATGCACCTATCAGGTGAATGCAGAGTGCAGACTCAGTTTGTAAAGAGTTTTGGGCACAACGCCATCCACCTGGCCGGGCCCCCGACGGGGAGGCGGCCACAACAGAGACCTGCCAACTCCCAACAGAGGCTCGTTGCCAGGAGACCAGTTGCTCCACCCCTCGATTTATTTACTGCGCTCCCCATCAAGGTCACGGCTGGTGTCTCTGTGGCCGAGAGGGGGGCAAGGAAGGCACGCGGCAGAGCGACATAGTGGGCTTAAAAAGAGAGGGTATGTTGGGTGTAAGTGATAAGACTACATCTACATCTTAACTTCTTCTTAGCACCACCTTTCTGAACAATCATTAAGAAGTCTTTTTACAAATAGCACATTATGGCTTTGATGCAGCAATCTGATAGTATAGTGGAACTTAGCATGTATAACTTTCAGGATAATATGATTATTTATTAATTAAAATGATCATTTATATTGACTTTGCTGCAGAGCAGCAGCATGAATACGACAGCCTCAGCGTTACTAATCCTGGCAGCATCAGTCCTACGCTCTGCATGTGGAGCTGCACAGACCCTTCCTTACTCAACATCTTGTACCAGTCACATGAGCTGATCAAAAGATAGCCAAGTCGACTGCCAGGAGCAAACAAACTCACATTTTGTCGGGCGCTCCAGTTTCCGCCTCCCTCGTTTCTTGCGTGGCGTCATCAGGCTGTCGTCCTTGTCTTTCTCCGAGTCCTGTTCTTCCCGGCTGGGCAGGAATCCGTTCTCCTGGGAAGGACTCAGGCTCTGACCCTGGGAGCTGTCTTCTGCCCGGCAGGGGCAAGGGTCTCTGGGGAATCCATTCTCCACTTCCCTCTTCTCCTGTTTGGAGAAGCAGGGATCGGACATCCTGTCTCTGTGCCCGCCCATGTCTCCATTGTGGACCTGTGCCATGGACGGTCTACCCACCCCAGCATAGCTGTTACCCACACCCACGCTGTCTTTGAGGGAGCCGCTGCTCTCAACCTGCAGGCAGGGGAAGAGGAGGTTGAAATGTTAACATCCTGGCAATCTATCAGGCCTTAGAGATTGTTATTGCTGTACCAGTTTGATGTTTTGAGAGTGTACAACAGTGTTGTGGCTGTCAGCAGTTATGACTTGTCACTGGATTTACTGTAGCTGGCTGAGAAATAAACAAAACCTTTCAGGATTTACAACAAATCATCCTGCGGGCTTGAGAAACGGTGAAACAGTTGGCACTATCGACACGATGAAAAGTGTTTCATAGAAGACGTTTCAGCTCTATCAGGACAGAATCAAAAAATGAAGGTTAAACCTGCGCTTATTAGTCAGTGATTTGTGGTGTTTCCCATTTGAGCTCAGAGTTGTAAACTTCAAAGGGCAGCCAGTAAATCTGCTGTACGGCCATTAACTTACAAGTGAGGAAGGGATTACATTACAGTTCATCAGGTACACTCGTGAGCTTCCTGTAGTTCTGCATTCATCATTACAGCAGCTCAGAAATATGCCAAGAATGCCGGCTGTTTGACAACGGAGATGTTTTTCTCTCCGTCCACTTTGGAACGCCCAGTTAAACTATTTCATTCTATACATGGAGCTGGCCTGACATTCAGCTCTTCTGCTAAAAAAAACTGTCATAGAAAGGCCTAGAAAAGATTTGTTTCAACTCTTATGTGTTTGAGGAAATGTGAGAGTCTGTGCTGGTGCCTATAAATAGCCACAAAAAAACACATTCTCAGACACAATCCCATTACAGGGTCAGTGGGAGCAGAAAGTAGAACATGTCTTGTGAGATCAGACTGCCAGTGTAGATGAGAGCAGCACCACCACAGCTTTCATGCAGCAGTTTACATTTAAGCTACGCCTCAGGAGGCATCTGCCAGCAGACGATTTTTAGCAAACATACACCGAGATCATAAGCTGGAAGCTTCAGGATCAAACCTGAAATCTGATTCTCACAGACATAAAAACACATTGTGGTTTTAATGTGACCCAGAGACCTAAAAAGAATCAATATGTGTAGTAGGTTGAAAAACTGGAACTGTTGTGAAAGTATCCTAAAACAAAGCTACAACATGCCAAAGCTGCCTTTTAAAGCGTTCCTAACAGGCCGCAAAACTAAATGACTTCATCACTGTGAACAAATTAACTGTAAACCGAACAATCACTCCCCAGTAAATCTGTTTGACATGAAGAATGAACACAACAAACCCACAGCTCAGACATTATTAATATTCAGCTCATAGCTAAAAAAAAAAAGAGGTCCCAGCATGTGCAGGCAGAAACAAACAGAAAGTCAGAGCTGCACACACACACACACAACTGTCACTGAGAGAATTACGCAACAGATTAGTGACCCAGTGAACTACATGTGGCCTGTGCCAGAGGTCAGAGGTCAAAGATAAATCAGGCTGCCAAAACAAAACTTTAGTGAATTCTCTATAACTGTAAGTGATTTTAATTAATAATGTGTGAAAAATGTATTTTTACAAACTTTTTGCCCTTTCTATAAAAATAGTGGCACCTCTTTTAACGATCTCCTGAACTCACAACACATCACCCCAGTCTTTCATTATGTGTAAATATCTTTCTAATCTGTCTTTTAGTGTGTTGAATCTCAGAGTGAGAATTAATTATCATAAATCTATGCAAATTATATCATCGACCAGATACATGTTAGCCCAAGGGTCATTATTAAAACAAGGTTTTTAACTATAAAAGACATCACAAACAGATTAGAAATGGTGTGTTGTGTCAGAGGAACATGGAGGAGGCAGTTCATGAATGCAAAGAAGTGCATGTTGTGTCTTACAGGTAAACGTTTTTTTTGTTTCATTTTTGCACTTGAGACGTCTGATAGAAGATAGTAAATTTGTAGGTATGTTTACAAGGATTCTTATCTTAAGAGTGAAATTGATTTTATAGTGCAAACAGAACTAGAATTCCCCATACAAACAGCTTATGAGCCATATTTAGCCATTTGGAAATTTATAGTTCAAAAACTTCAGATCAACACTCACAGGAAACAGCTTGCGTTTTCTTCCTGGCTTGCCAACTTTACAAGAGGCACTGCTTTCAGCTGATTTCTCCTCAGACATCACGTCCATATCCAGTATTGTGCTCTCACCCTGTGAAGACAAAAACAAAAAAAAGAATAAGAGATGCTTTGGACACAGAACAACAACAAAAATGATTAGATTTGTGCGTACAGTCAGGTCAAGTAAAACCATACAAAACTGCAGCACTGTGAAACACTTGGACAGTTGTTGAGGACTGCAGCGGGTCCTTGAGTGTCTTTGGGTGAGTGGACAATGAGACAGATAGAAAGTGAATGACACGTTCCTTTGAACTCATCTGAAGTGAAAGCTGCGTGGACACAGAGCTGACCTTCCACAGACAATCCTCTCTTGACACCGTTACAAAGACGCTGACCGGCCTCCACCTTCCCCCACTGCAATTTCCCTTTGATTAATAAAACTGTCTATCCTCGTGAACAAAGCCCCATGTCTGCCATCACCAAGTACCCCTGGGGTTGATGGGAGAAAAGATGATCCTAATGTAGATGCTTTGAGTTTCAATATTGACTGAATAGGACCACCAGCACCAGGTCTGAATGCAAATGAGACTGCAAGGCTATTCTTGACAGCTGCAGTGGGGGGGTGGGGGGTGGAGGGTCCTTATTAAATTCCTTCAGTATTGAATGTGAGATTCCCCCCTTGAAGATAAATGTGCTCGCTGCGCGGTGAGGCTTTCTGCAACTGAGTCCCTCTGCTGACGTGTTGTTAAGTACCTTCAATTTAAGCTTAGGCACAGTGGCGTAGTGTAACATGAGATTACTGTAAGGTCTACATGACTTTAACTGCATATAATGGCTGAGGTTAAACACAGCAAGAGTGTTTGACTTTGACCTAAAGCTTCTTGAATGAATTATGTGTGAACGGTTACAGCTCTGTAAGAGACATGGCTAAGCTAAGCTGTACATTTATTATGAGGGAAAAAATGGCAACAAAAATCAACTTTTGCTCTAATAAGATTCTTTAAAGAACAAAAAAATCTGCACTTTTCTGTAAATGAGGAAGCCATGATTGGTTCAAGTGTGACCAGCAAAATCGGAAAATTAGTGAATATTTGATTAATCTGCAGCATCTTGTGCAACACTTGCACATGTATTGTGTAAAACTGTGTCCCTCACATTATTACGCTATCTAGGAAATGTGTTTTTTACATAATCTGGTCGAAATCAATAATCAAAGTAATTCATGTGGTTCATAGCCTTAAAACTTTGTTATATCACCTAAAAGACTTGACTTAGTTCTCATGATTGAGTTGTTTCCACAGTGGTGCAGGGCTGTACAGGCAGTAAAACTGAGCCCACTGTGTCTACAAACACACAGAAACCATTTAGTGTTCAAAGGATGAAACATCTCCTGTCTGCAACAAGCTTCTTCTCCTTTTTTGTAGCTCATAATGTGACAACCCATGCACTGGAAGATGCATAACTACAGGATGTAACCATCAATCATTTCAATCACCTTCAAGATCCAACCAGTGAGATGTTAATGAGACAAAAATTCCATTAAGACTGTTGTTTATTAATTTAAAGGTGATGGATGTTTATAAATGTGGGCAGTAGAAGGTCAGGCCGCGCTGCATCCTGAGAGCGTTTGCTGCAAAAATGGAATAAATCCATCAAGCATTAGCGTCCCAGAGGGGTAAACTAATTTGCATAAAGAAATGGATGTGATCAGATCCTGTGATTAATGGGCAAAGGATTATAAAAAGACAAAAATGGTTCTAAAATCTGGGACAATCTTATCTTATTCATATATTCATCAATCTAGAGGGGAGATTCAGGGGTCGTCACCAGGCCTTTAAAAAGAGTATTTCAAATGTAGATATCGGTCCTTTTTGTAAGAGAATGTTTTGCTCATGGTTCCAGTTCATTGTGTGATTACTAATAGAGTGCCTGGCGCTTCGTTTTTTTTTTTTTTTTTTTCCCCTTACGAGGCGGCAGAATTTGCATAGATAATAGCACGTTTTGAGTGCAGCCTGGTGTGCAGGCTCATTTGGGAACCACTTACAGGGATGACACAATTCAGCGATGCCTGGCTATCGCTGCAAGAACAGCCCACACCGCACTTCCACACCAGAGAGCGGAGGCACACACTGAGTGAAAATAACACGCCATTTTCACACACAGCTTCTGCCTAATATTTTCAGAGAGAAAAAAAAAACAACAACAACAAAAAAACTGAAATATGATTTGTTGTTGCCTGGAGTGAACCCTAATGCATTGTCAATATCTAAGCACTATTTCCGTCTGGGTAGCCGGTTATTTAAGGCAATGTCTGTTGCCAGGCAACAGGACTAAGGCCAGTACTGTGTAATGGGAACGTAGAGGATGAGGACAGATTCTCCCCCCTCCTCAGTAAAATGAGCTGTAGAGCCATTCCAGCTCCAACACAACCTACACCAGCCAACGCCCACGTCACCAGCCACCATTACTACAGCAAAATGTCACAGCTGCACCTCGCAGCAGCCTCCTCAGCGATGCTGCTCTCACTGCCACAGACGTGATGCTGCAGTTACACACGGGCCGTAATTATCAGTAGGGACGTGACGATATCGACGATATCGCGGTAATAAAAGTATCTCGATATCGTCGTGGTCATGTTACGATATTTAAAAGCCAGGAATTCGTCCAAAAAAAAAAAACAAAACAAAAAAAAACAAGAATAAGCAGGCTCTCACGGAATAAAGCATTGTAAACTACATAGACCATGATCCTTTGCGATGAAGAGAGCCAATAGGAGTGCACAGTGCGACTCACGATGATTAAAACAAGCCTCAAGTTGAGATGGTACAAGCCCCTGCAGCTTTTAAGTCCGATGTATGGAAGCATGTCACAAAATGCTAAAGGAGAGAGGGTAGCGGACAGACAGTGGACCATGTGCAAGCACTGCCACACTACAGTACGATACAACACAGGAAACGCAACCAACATGCGTCATTTGACGACCCATCAGTCTGAAAAATTAGCCTATTGATTTTACACATTTGAACCTGACTTAACTTGATCTTTGTTTGCACTTAAAGGGAATTCCCTATTGTTTACATAGATTTAACTTGATCATTGCACATAAGAAGAAACAGCTATGTGACCAAGTATTACCAAACATTATATTAATGTTCCTGACTTGAATCTGCACTTTAAAAGCAGTAATTGATCAGTGTTTTATGCTGTCACAATCCATAAATATATATATAT
>JAVQJX010034566.1:0-10087 GCA_036025115.1 Ambassis agassizii
CACACACACACACACACACACACACACACACACACACACACACACACACACACACACACACACACACACACACACACACACACACACACACACACAGCTGTATGTCCGGTGGCTGTGAATCATGGTCTGACCTGGAGAACAGGGGGACAGACCTGTAATTAAGCTGGGTGCCATCATCCCTCTTCTCCCCTCCCCTCCACCTTCTGTCTTTCTCTCTCAAAAACATTTTTCTCTCTGTTTGACCTTCTTCTGTCAAAGTGTCTTTCTGTAAACTTTCCTTTATCTTAAATCTTTAACAGTACATGTTATGTGAAGTTGGCAGGAGAACTTTTGTTGCCACTATCGTCTCATTCAAAGTTTTTACAGACGAGGAAGAGCCAGTGACTGTACTGCATCAAAGCCGTCATTAGGTTGACTTCTCGGCCATTTCCTTTGCTGTTGTGATATAAGTTTCCCTCTGCACTCTGTCAGGGGGTCTGAAATCATCTGCAGAATGCACCACCTTGGAGTTGCTGCACCTCCACATCGAGAGGAGTCAGTTTGGATGGTTTGAGTTAGGATCCCCACCAGGGTCCTCTCTGATGAACACGCTGGAGGGACTATATCTGTCTGCTGACCTGGGAACACCTCAGTATACTCCTATGGGTGCTGGAGGAGGTGGCTGGGGAGAGGGAGGTGTTGGCTTCTCTGCGGCCTGACCCTGACAACAATAGGATACTTATGTGAATATGGCTCATTCAGAGCACTGCTGCTGTCTTTGTGGGTTCTCTTGTTGTGTGAAACATCTTCCCTGGTTCACTTCTCAGATATCAAAGTGTAGTCTGGCCCATCTGTTTTTATCTGCGCCTCACTCTGTGGCCGGACCACAGCAAGGTCCTTCTGACCTCACCTGTCATCATCACCCGCCTACAAACTTCACAACCTGCAATCAATACTCACACAGCTCATGCACAGTTTGTCACAATCTGTGTCTGTGTTGGGATCAGCAGTCAGTTTCACGCCCTGCGTCTGTGTGTGGCCTGGCACCGGCTGCGGCTTCGGCACAAACACACCAAAATAATAATGAAACACCTTCAACCGAAACATGCAAAGAACAAATGGTTAGTGAGAAATGAGAAGCTGTTAAAGAGTGCTGGCTCTTTATGAATATACAGAGACTTTATTAGAAAAATATAATAAACCAATAATGAATTTGCAGTTAAATTCTGGAGTTTCTCCTCTGCACAGTTCTTGTGGAGTTTTATCTACAAGGTAGTGCATAATCTCCAGTCCTCATTATTAAAAAAAAGTGACATCATTTACATATCAGAATGTCAATGGAAGATTTGCATATTTTTCATGAACACTGCACAATTAATGACTTCGCTGTGAGGCTGTAAGAGGAAAGACCCCCTGCTTAATATTGATATGTATTAGGCCATTATTCCACCGAGCACATGCAGCCGGCCGGCTTAATCATCAAGTCGATTCAAATGTTTACATTTTTTAGCTTGATGATGTTGCATGAGTGCATGTCTAATGTTTTTTCAATATGCCTCAGTGTGACTGATGGAGCACTGGATTGGATGATGAGTGCGTGCTGCTGGAAATTATTCAACATGTATTAAGTTGGCAGAGATCAACAGGAGAGGTTTGCATAAATAAGCCGTCCCCCGCGGCCTCCCCGTGCCTGTTTGTAGGTGGACGGCTCGGGGGGGAGATGGTGTGTGTGTGTGTGTTGTGCGTGGGCAGGTGGGGCCGCTCATTAGCATATTCACTTCAAAAACTCTGAACTAAAGATGGCACCCGTGAACCTGCCTTCAGTCTTAATCGCACCTCACACAGACAGAGGCATACGTGAGGTATACACATTCCTGTCAGCACACACACACACTCATATTCACATCTCACATTAGAGTCCTCAAGTGTGCTGTTTGATAAATCTTCCCTTTAAGTCTATTATCCATGGAATACTCTGGTGGCACGAAAAAGCTGCTTTGAAGTCTTCCACCCTCTTCCTGCTTATTCTTCAGTATGAAAACACAGATGACTCTCTGCAACTCAGCTGCCTACTCGCTGCAGATGCACAATATTCTGCTTGAAGAGTTCATTTCCAAAGTGCCAGATACGCATGTTGGAAATGGTTCAAAAGCGTGTTTTCTACTGAAATCTTTGTTTGTTTTTTTTTCCCTTTGGCAGTCGAATGGTAAGGGCATCGCACAAGGCTGCAAGAATGTTCCAACATTATAGTCAAAATCAATATTTATATTTTGAATTCAGCAATTTTTAAACCTGTTGTGGGGATAAAACAGACCAATAATCCTGTAACTAGAAACTGTAATGTGATCAGAAAGTGTTTTTGCCCTCACTGTGACTGGAAACTGTTGCAGTGTAAACATGAGCCATCTGAGGGAATAGTGGACTAAAGTTAGCATAGTGTATTGTTATCAAAGATAAAATAATAATAATAGAATTGTGTTGCTCTGTTTGTGAGGCTTTCACAGAGTAAGAGGATGGAAACAGTCCTGCTCCTGTTAGACCATCACATTTGCTTTGATGACTGCTGCCAGTCAAACAGGAAAAGATTTTTTTTTGCTGAAAGAAAAAAACCTGCAATTTCAAGAGCAGAAAAACCTGACATCAGTTACCTTTGTTTGCCTTTGTGCACCTGCTATCAGTGCACATGAGAGCTTGGCGGGATACAGACAGAAAGGAGCCTGTGGACAAAAGCTGCTTGATTGCAGCCATTTTGTGGGCTTTAAAAGCATCCAAAATAATCAAGAAATTTTGAATCCACAGCAGCATTTACTTAAACTATTTTATTGCTACTGTCTTCCTGCTGGTTGATGAAATTCAGAGATCATATTTTGACACAGCTTAAAGTAATAAGTTGAAAAGCATCCCTACAGATTTTACAGGCTTTTAACTGCACATGCTTATTCATGCACGCAGAAAAGCCTTCAAAAGCTGAAGAAGCTCTGTGGATGACAATCCCTTAGAAGTGTTTATGGCACAAATTTCACAAGTTCAGCTGGGAATGATCGTTCTGTTCTCCTAAATTCCTGTCATCTATCAAATGAAGTCGTTAAAAATGTGATCAATTTATGACGTCCATAATTAATTGTTAATAAACTAAGATGAATGTCCAAAATGATGCCAAAGTGACCAGATGAGACATAGAAAACAGTAGCAGCTCTTACAGAATGTTGTATCCGGGGATTCAAACTTCTCAAAGCGCCAAACTTTTTCAGTTTCTTATGTTGTGAAGAAAAAACATGTTTTCTGTAAAAACATGAACAATATGTGCGCTCCTTTGAAATTTGTTCTGTAGGAGTAAAGCACATTATAAACCATCATAAAGCCTTTTGTTTTATTGACCAGCATTCTTAGATATTACTCCAAAAATGTGATCTCTGGAGGGACCTCTTTGTTCTTCAGCCATAAAAAGCAGCAGAGTTAAAAGTGGCGCTTTCAGTTACTTTCCAGCTGACAGGCAGAGAACACACAGATAGAAGCTCTTTTCTCTGCTGCTACCAACCAGCAGGATCTCTGGTATCTGTGTTTAATGGAGGCTAACAGACACTTGGACAGAAGCAGAGAAACTGATATGATGAAAGGTTTTTTTTTGTTTTTTTTGTCTTTACCACCCGCTGCAGCACGGAGGATACGTCACAGTGAATTTAAAGTTTAATGACATCTCCCTGATGTCTTTGGTGGAGGATGGTGGGCACCAAAGAATACTTATTTGTCATTTTTGAATAATTAAAGACACAGGCTTGTTAGAAAAACCTTTTGTTGTCTTGTAAGCTACTCTGAGGCAATCTCAGCCAGCAGACCTCCCAGCGGCACTGAGTGCATTAAGCAATCGCTCTCCCACTGCTGAAATTGAGCAAGTCACTCATGCATGCTGATGTCTTTATGCAGAGTTGGATGTGCAGTCTTATAGAGTGGAGAAAAACAAAACGCTTAAATAATAAAATTACCAAGTGTCTGGAAAGCCACAAGAAGTCTGTAAGGTACAAATAATACAAAGTCTTCCTGTTTAGATGACGCTGTTTGTAAAGCTGCAACACGGAGGCCAGAGGATGCTGATCACAGTCAGACTCTGTGTTCCTCTGTGGTCAGGCTTTATCTTCTTCATCAGGCAGTAAGCAGGCAGCCATTGGTGGTTGTTTTGTTTGTGTTTGAAGCTGGACAAACGGGTCCAAAGCTCTTGATTAGTGCTGGTTACGTTTTGAAACTGGAGGGTTGTGGATCCTTGGAAGAGTGGTGCCATGCTGCCCAGTTGGCACTATAGGCTGTATATAACTGTAGATGTGTCCATGCATGTAGGTGTCTGGCGAGCTTTTATGAGGTTCCGACCGGCGCCATGTTTATTTCACTGCTGTAAAGCCCCCTGAGACTGTATCACAGGAGAAAGTGAATGAGGACTGTGAGGACTGACTCACTTTTTGAACCAGCCCCTAGAGGCTGCAGGGAGAACTGCAATTTTAACACTGCCATATGGACTTCATTTGTCTGAGGTTGCTGCTTGGTTGGAATGGAGGCATTGGAGCCGGATGGCAGTGTGATGCTCTTCTTGAAACTTTGGATGTGGATTTTACTTTGAGGCATAGAGCCTATATAAACACTGTCTGCACCCTATTGATGCATATAGCACTCCATTAGCACTCCACATTAGGCCCTCCCTAAACGGTCTCAGACTTCATATATAGCGCTAAGTGAATATGCACCATGTGCTTAAAGCTCTTGAACAACTGCAGTTATTTTCCTTCTCACTAAGACTCACAGTGGAAAGAAATGCAGTGATATTTGCAAAGAAGATTCACTAAGTGGATCTTGAGTGCAGATTTTAGCCGTTAAACCTGACAGCTTTCCTGGTACCTCAACTTTAAGCCACAATTTTTCCAATATACTCAAACATTACCTTAAAAAGGTGTTAATATTCTCTGTTAAAAAAAAAAAAAGTTTTCTCATGATAAAAGCAACTGCACTGATAAAAATCCTCCTCCACTTCTCTTTGAACTGACACAGCAGCCTGCAGCATCACGACCAAACTCATTAACCCCCTGCAGATATTACACAGACGTTTTGGTAGAGTGCCTTTTGCTCCTTTACAAAGAGCAAAAGTAATAAAACTGGTCAAGTGAAACCCAGTTAACCTCAGATCCACCTAATCTGTTCAGTCTGGCTTCTAGATCAACTTTTGTCACCACTCCCTCCCAACAACCTTTCTTCTTTGAGCCTACACAGTACATTCAAATCAAGAATATGTGGACAGGTTAGAAGCATGGCTCCATCCCAGGACTTAGTGTGAGCCCAGGAGATCATTAAACTTTGAATAGGAGTCGCTATCAAAGCTCGGGCTCTCGGTCGCTCCGAGATAGGGCATGCAGCAGATGAATGTAAGGATTTACAGTGAGTGCAGTGAAGGTCACCCACCCAGAGGCATCAACTCAGGGAAACATGGTGTCCCTGCGCTGCTGCTGAGTATCTCACTTTGTCTCGCTACTGCTGAATGATAAGATGTGCAAAAGGTAGAGCAGATTCTCCAGAGGAAATCAGATTTGTCCTCTTGCACATTTGCCCTGCCGGCTGCCAATGCCCTTTTTAAGAAATATGAGCATGCAGGAGGACAAATCAGCAGCACACTGGACTCCGTATAGACAGACGAGACACACACACACAGGTAAAGCTAGCAGGGAAATGTCATGCAGGGGACACGTCAGAGCTGACAGATTTATCCACATTGACTTTCAAGGGAGTTTTTTTTTCTCAGGCAAATAAGCTGAAATTCCCTCTATCAACAACATGACAAGCCTTCAAAAGAAAAGACCTCAAGGGTCAGAGCAGCAGTGCAGAGAATGTCGATGTATTAAATGTCCCAGTGTCCCTCAGAAGTGCTGCATAATAAAGTAATATTGCAGAGAAGTCAGGCCAGACTTTTTTCTTGTTCAACACAGCACAAAGGGACTGTACTACTCAGATAACATATCAGTAAGGTCAGGCAAATATGTGGGCTACATGCTCATAGTGCATTCAGACAGACAGCTGGACAGGTTGATATACCTCAGGGCAAAAAAATAAATATGTAGGCAGGATTAAAGAAAAGCAAACAGACATGTGAGGACAGACAGAACCCCGGAAAGCAGACAGACTGACAAAGTTGAAGACCGAGAGAGTGACGAGGCTCTGAGGGAAACACATGCACAGAGACAGACAGCAGACAGGCTGCTCTTTTCATGGCTCATTCTGCAAGGGATCAGGGGAGGGAGGCGGCCTCTCAGCAGATGGAATATTTATCACGTCTTTCTCTGGATCTGCTACCCAGTCACAGCTGAGAAGCAGTGAGACGGCTGGGACAGATCTGGGCTGCACAACACACACACACACACTGAGTGGATTGGGACGTGCTGCGACTCGGGCTCGCTGTGCCCATGATGGTGATGAAGGCCTTGTCACCAACCTGTCACTCGCCAGCCATGTACACCCAAACCCGGCCGCCAGCCAGAGACTGCACAAAATGGCTCACTAATGAATACAAGACGGCGCTTAGTGGTTTACTGGCTGGCGGGTACAATACGCAGCCGTCGCCGGTGAAGCCTTTTTTAAAACACACACACATCCGGGAACCTGTGGGCATTCCTACCAGTCTCTCTTGCTGCCTGTCAGCCATTTCTTTTAGTGTAGTCTGTTGACAGCTGAGGCGAGAAAAATGTCACCGTCAACATGTCTGATATCCAGACAACAACAATGACCCACTAAAGTAAACAAATCTAAACAAAAGAACTCACTAATGGCTCGTCAAGGCTGCAACTGACAAAGCTACAAAAGGCAGAAGTATCCTGAGGACCAGCTCTGATGCAAACTTTTATGTGCACCAGAACTTTCCTGTTGTGTGGAGACGAGGCCGCCTGACAAAGATGGATTTTTTTTTTTAATCGCCACAAGGCCAAGAGACGCTGCCACCGATCGCTGAAGCTTGTCTGAGGCACCGTTAGCAGTTTTAAACAATGCGCCTGCCTGCACTCACTCAGGCTGATGTGTGTTATATTCAGCCCCTTAAGTTTCAACTCTGTAATCCTCTTCCATTTTCTGAACTTCTGACTGTGATGGTGGGATTAGAAACAAAAAAGTGCATGGATTGTGGATTACATGCCTCCTTCATAATCTCTGTGAGTGCAGCTGATAATTCCATTAATTGTTTTACTGTATTGCCTCCTGTTGGATTGGATCAAAGGTCCACTTCTCTCCACCATTCCCAGCATACCTCCCAACTCCCAATCATCAGACTCTATATTATTTGGGAGCATTATAAAAGGTCCAGAGCTGCAGTTCCTCCTGCTGCCTCTGGAGGCTGCATCTAAAAGTGTCATGTTAAAATGCTTCTGCCACCTCAGACCCACTTGCCCTCCACCTGTATTGTGAGATCAGGTGCACTGAAAATGGCGATGATAAGTCTGCAGTTATATACAGTCTTATTATCAGGCTTTATAAAGCCATAATGTACAGGATAAAGGACGTCTACCTACTTACTAAAAGATTTTCACTGAAATGGCTGCTGAAGATTTTGTGACTCATGCTGTTTATTTCCTCTGTTTTGTCTCTGTAATCTGGATGTTTTGTAACTGAGCAGGGATCGGGGGGGCTGAGCGCTGCCTGGTGTCAGTTTCAGGCTAAAAACAGTGAATTTTTAGACTCATAATACTCATTGAAATACTCACAAGCTTCTGAATTACAGGCCCACTTGCGTCTGTTGATGCCTGTCAGCTTTATTATCTGCTGGCAGCAAATGACAGAAACCTCAACAAGGCTGCCATCACAGCTGAGCAACAATACGACAAAAACCACAAATAATAAGTGCTGCTACATCTGTTTATTGACAAGCTGGACTGGATTTGTTGTGATTTTTGACCTCTCCGGAAAGATGAGTCTGTTCCAAAGCATCAATGCATCGAGATAAGATCCATGTCACCTAAGGACTTCAGGATAAACCTTCTCGAGAAGCATTTGTCACTGAATGATTTCTTCCTCCAGAATCCAATTTAAACAAAGGAGTTTAGTGATCCATTTCCTGGTGTTGAGATAAGAAGAGCAGTTTAACAGGGCGGTTAACAGCTCTTGTAACCAGAGCTCATCTGCAGCCAGACAGCGTCTCCTTCTCCTCCTCACTCATTCCTTCAGGGCTCTGCAGGCTGGCGGAGGCTGTGCTGGTCAGCCAAATCAAGCCAATTAGAGGGGTTCATTTGGGGCTGTTGGAGGAGCTCAGGTGCTCCACTGGGGTGGTAAATCTCTATTAAACCTAGATCCCACTGTTCTCTTCTTCACATTAATATCCCCCCTCCTTTTCGATTTACCGCTGCTATCAAGGTGCTCACACCCTGGGCTTCCCTTTTTGCTTCTGTTCCCATTCATACCTCCTGATTTCCTGCAGAAATAGGGCATCTCTGTGCCTCTACCCAGAGGCGAGCTGCACTGGTTAGTGAACTGAGTCTGGGCCAACTCACTTATGTGGATTATCCATCATCCTGTCACTGCTTTTAATTCAACGCAGTGCAGACGCCTTTAAGGGGACTTGACCTGAATAAGTTGTTGTTTGTGTTTTGATGTAAAGGTCAGTCCGTTTACTAATGATGCATTGAGGGACTGTGATTGGTGCTAGCCTTGCTGTCCAGGGGATCACAGGAGGGCAGGTTTGCTCTGGCAGGACGCCCTGCCTCAGGCAGCCGGGTGAGAGCGAGCACCTCTGGCTCTCTTAAAACATATGTATCTGTTTGTTAAAGGACACAGGGATGTGGAAGTGTGATTCCCCACATCTAAAATCAATGCTGTGATGGAAACAAAAGAGAATCCAGCAGCCGGCATATCATATCAAAATAATGAGGACAAAACACAATATCTGTGTGAGATTCTGTGTGTGCCTGTGACCGTGTTTGCATATAAATCTGCATCACGAGATGCTCTATATGCTGCGCGCATCAGCATATGATGGCAGCGTGTGTGTGTTTTATGAATATTTTATTTGCGTTTATGATCATGTGAATGTAAATAAGAATCCAAGGATTCCTGCGTGCCCTCTGTGTAATCACAGGAGAGATGAGCTGATCTGAAGGGAGGGAAATTACAATAGAGAAGAAGCTGAGGCGTCAGGTACAGCTAACAAGGCCAGCGCTGCCAGCTATGCAGACTGTGCAGCTTCAGTCCTCCTCCGCGGGGAAACCGCCCACTCTCATAAGACGACGGCTGCAGAATGTTTAAGGCAAACTGACAGTCCATTATACCGCTGACTGACAGCTATCCCACTGTACCTGTGTGCTCTCTGCCGCTATTCAGTTTAATGTGAACAGCAGGGAATACTCTAATTGCATCATGGCAATGGATGGATTCATATTTTGTATAAACAAGTCTGTATTATTTCTTTATACTAACGATCATATTGACATTTATGAACGGAGCTGGTTTGTGTGATTGAACTGTAAAACCGGGTGGATAAAAGGGACATTCCAACACTTTGCATTCACACTTTTACACAGTTCAAAGAAATGGTTCAAATTATGGCAAAGATCACACATTTATTTTTTATATACTTTATTGATCCCGAGGGGAAATCACATTTTCACTCCAATACATTTTTTTTGTATGTGCACACACATCACATACCACACCCATACACATGCATGGAGGATCCCTTGCTCAAGGGCACCTCGACTGCATCTCTCGGGAGGTGAACTGGCATCTCCCCAGCTACCAGTCCACCTCCATGTGTCTTGGCCTCCCAACAATTTAATGTCATAGACTGTATTTTTCTATATAGGCTTAGACTGACTGCAGATATTGTTTTAGTTTTTATGTTGAGTTTTAAAGATGGAGGTAGTGTCTGTGTCACAAACCCAATATGGGAGCAGGTTCCATAGGAGAGGTGCTCAAACAGGAGCTTTGTGAATCAAGTCTGCTGCTTTGTTATAACTGCCAGCTCCTCCTAATGTAGATGATGTCTTTAGATGTTGGGCTGTGTTTTTAATTGTGAGGATATCAGTAGTATTTCTATCATTAACACCTTTCTAGCAACAACCTGAGAAATGCTGCTGATATGGGATTAATTCAAAAA
>JAVQJX010034602.1:0-11666 GCA_036025115.1 Ambassis agassizii
ATTCCATACTCCTGCAGATATATTCATTGCTGCTTTGTTTTTGACCTTATTATGCAGACACTGAAAGAACACCCAGACCTAAACAGTATTCTTCTTTAATGATTCTTGAGGAGAAAAAAAAATATCAGTCACTTTGATAATGGCGGCTGAAACTTTTTTTTCATATGAGATGTGCCATTTTCTTACTTTGTTTTCATCGATCTTAAAATAGAAAACCTTTTTCTTTTATGGCACAAAACAAGACAAGAGGCACCTTCTGTCAACCCCTGACAGAAGTAAACATACAATAGGTGTATTATGACACACAGCGAGGCTGCTCCTTCTGGCATCGCTAACATATGTGGTTAATTACAGTCTGTAAAATAAAGAATAGGCAACGATCAGTCAAAGGCAGTGGCAATGTTTTTACGGTCTCCCTTCAAGGTTTACAAAGACTTCCACTGAACCCTTCTGTTTTCTCCTTTTCTTCTCTTCTGTGGGAAAGCTGTTGTGTCTCAGCTCACAGCTTCAGAGCGTGTTTTTTAGAGCTCAGACCACAGCGGGCCAGAAGCTGAAATAAAACTATGCATGGTTTCAAATGTGTTTTCAATTGTCTTTAAGCAACATCAGGAGTCACAATCAGTACTTGCTCCAAAATCAGTTTAAAGCTGCCAATAGATTCACAAACTGAGGGCGAGTCAGTCAGAGTTGGTTACACAATTTTCTTTCAGTGCAGGAAAGTGTAATCTGTATTAAACCATGCAGTCAAATAAGAATAGGAGTACTCCAAATAGACAAGTCATCCATACAAAAAAAATCTATTTATCGTCATCTTATCCATCTGAAATTACTTTTAAAAATATTTGTTATAATGTTGAGTTGCATTAAGTAGTCAATTTCACAAACAGAATAATGAAGGGATGATGAAAACAAACCACCCTTGATCAAACATTAAAACACAGACAGGAAAAGGTTTTTTTTCAGAATCTTCTGTAATCACCCCAAACAGCTCAACAACAGCTAAGAGAGAATTAATACTGTTATCTAATATTTATAGCCCTGAATGTCTTTCAACACTGCATCAGCCTCCAGATGACACCCACCCCCTAACAACAACATCACTAGTTTAGGGGCAGAGCTGAGCAATTAATCAAATTAATTGATTGATCAACATTATGACTTTCTAATTGACCCAATTTCACTCCCATCAGTATGTTCAATAAATTTGTGCTCTCACACTGACAGGTAGCCCATCCTTAATGCTTTGAAGCTGCTTTAACCTAAAGCCTGATGCATAGCTTACCCTACAATCAATTGTAGTCATTTAGAGCGTGTACGCACACACACAAACACACACAGACGTGCTTGGCATGGAGCTAGCAGTTTAAATGGAGGTAACTGTGAGGGACCATTTATCTTACATCAAATATCAAACAATAAAAGCTCCACAGCTGGGAGGTTGAGTGTGTATCACAGGGTAGAAGCAAAGTCTACATTTGGAGGTTGGAGAGTTTGATGAACGCATGATTCAGCCACCCAGGAGACTCAAGCTCCATTCCTGTTTTTACTTTCTGCTGCAGTTTATGCAGCAATTCATGCCACATTCAGTCTGCTTGGTTAGCTTTGGACAACAAATAACAATATCCCAGGACAGGCCAACTTGGAATATTGAACTGGTCCACCGGCCACACACAAAATGAAAAAATGGGTTTCCAAGCATTAATTATGAAACTATTATTATACTAGTTCTGTGTTGCTTTTGCACATTTTCCTGTAAGACTGAGCTGTTTTGTTTCAGCACAACACAAAGGCATCCAACATGGCAGTTATAACACATATCAAGGATTCATTATACATCAACTGCGGCTTACTTTCCTGAGTAAACTATCAATGCTATTTACAGCGAGCACAGAAAGAACTTGCACAAGAGAAGCTGTTACCAGTCACATCATGATGTCTTCATTTGATCTGTTTCTTCCCCGGAGTCACTGTATCAGTCAATCAAGAAGGGTCATCTATATTCAGCACACAATTATATTTATATTGTATGCTATGGACTCATGCTCACTATGGTTACCCAAATGGCAAATATAGTATACACACTATATTTTATTTAAATCAAAAGAAGTAGGTACACCTCAGGATTTCAAGTCAGGGCCAGTGGAGGAGAACTTTACTCAGCTTGTCTCCCTACAGGCTATGGAAAAACAGTGTTTTTTAATGCAGGTCCAAGGTGAGTCAGTATATTTATTCCACTTGACAGAAAAAAAAGTTTCAAGTTTCCTTATTCGTATGAACAACTTCAGCAGTGCTGGAACATATCCAAGTTCTATTCAAGTGTCTTCACAATCAAACACAAGGCCTTCTGTGTGGAGGTGAATTGTGCACTCTGTCTGTGTTAGGGTCTGTGTGTGTGTGTGTGTGTGTGTCTAACTGTGAGCTAATAGAGAACACACCTGTTCTCCTAAGAGAGCTCAAAGTCAAACATGAAGCCTTTTAGAGAAAATAACGGACGAGCAGAGAGTATATGAAACACAGGGAGGTAAAGAGACACAGGCAGAGTCAGAAACATGAAGACAAAAAAGAAGGAGGTTACATTATGAGGTGAGCAGAAGACGGAGACAAAGGAGACAGGGGAGGTTTAGAGAAGAGTAAGAGGAAGGAAAAGGTGGCAGTGGAATTGGAGAAGATATTTAAAAAGGAAAGGCAATGAAGACAGGAAGGAGGGGGGAGGTGCATGAAGAAGATATTTGAAGAAGATGAGGAGAGTCAGAAAGAAGTCCCTGGCGGCTCCAGCAACCTCTCAACAAAAACATCTGGCTTCCTGATTAAAACTTCAGCTCTCCGTCTCTGCGTTACTTTCTTTTCTTCTCTTCAGCAATAAAGAGAGTCCTCAGTGACTTATCAACCTTGGAGACACCTGCTGATTTTAAATATGACATAAAATCCTTAATTAGCTGAAGGAAACTGGGCCCTGTTCTAGTACATATTTGGGACTCACTGTCAAATTATTGTTGCCCTGCAGGTTTAGTTTCCATCGCGGTTATTATTAATTATTGGTTTGAAGGCTGTAATAATTAACTTCATAGCTTTAACTGACTG
This sequence comes from Ambassis agassizii, assembly GCA_036025115.1. NCBI lineage: Eukaryota > Metazoa > Chordata > Actinopteri > Ambassidae > Ambassis > Ambassis agassizii. The sequence goes on from JAVQJX010034602.1 coordinate 3,082, forward strand.
AATGTGATGGATGCAATTTGATGTGATCTAAATGTGTCATGGGCATCTAAAAAGACCAGATATTAATGCCAGATATTAATGAAGGTGTATAATTATTAAGAGGAAACTCAGATTATCAGTTAAATGGTATAAGGGGTAGAATAGAAAAGTGTTCTACCCAGCATGTTAAGGAAATACACATGGATTAGCAGCAAGGAACAAGGTATGGGTTGAGAAAAATAATGAAGAGAGTACTATAAGATACAGCAAGGTGCCAAGAACCGAGGAGAGGAAAGGAGGCCAGAAAAGGTGAATTATATTGGCTCAAATGAGGCAGCAATTATGAAACAGATAAGAGAAATGGCAGGAAAATAGTGAGGAGTGAAATAAAACAATGTAAAATGTAAAAGTGCCTCCCAAAAATAGAAGCCAAACAGCCAACACTTTCTTCACAACATCATAAATGGAAAATGATGTGGTAGCACCCAGAGAGAGGTTTGAGATGACACTGGCACATTTTCTGGTTCTGAACCATTTGCACCAAAACTGGGGGGGAAATGGAAAATAGGTGTAGAAAAGCAGGAGAGAGGAACTTGTAAATTAGGATGCTACTGAGTTACTGATGGGGGAGAAAGGGAGTGTGGGTGGAGAAGGTAAACAGATTGGGAGGAGGTGGTGATGATAATGATGAAAGCTGTGTGGCGAGAGTGAGGGCTGGTGGGAGGGAGAGAGGTACTTTGAGGAGGAAGAGGGGAAACTAGGAAAAGGAGGCATGGGTGTGTGGGAGGAAGTGAGTTGGGGGGGTACACTGATGATAGGGGGACAAAGGGATGTGGTGAAATAAAAAAAATATATTTGCAAGATGAGGAGGGAAAGAGCGAGAGCACAATGATCTCAGTTGTTTAAACGTGGAGGAGGAGAATTAAGAAGGTACTCAACTAAAGAGAAGAGGACGCTGGAGAAATGGAAGGAAAGAGCTGGAGGATAGGAGGGAGCGAGGGAAGAGTAGATGAGGTGTATGAATACACACAACATGCTGTTGACTGAAGGCTTTCCCTGTTAATTGCATATTCCCTGTGATTGCACTGTGAAAAGCTGCTCTGAATGAGAATAACTTTCAGTCAGAGAGAGAGAGAGAGAGAGCAGTACAAGTGAGATGTGAAGGGGAAAAGACATGGAGTCAGAAAGATAGGAGCATGAATGTCTGCACCAATTTTAATGTCAATCCACCCTAAAACTCAAGACTAAAGATGTGGTAGGACCGGAATGAAAGACAAAAGGGCCAGCATAGTTAAAATGCATCAACCTGGCATCTGGGTTGGGACATGCTATTAATGCACTGAAGTGAAAGTGACCCTTTTGAGCCCGCCAGCCCTGGAACAGTATCCTCTTCTTACCCTCACCATTCAACACCCTTATTTTACTTATTCATTACATATCTTTAATAATAACTAAAGTTATTGTTTACATGGCCTACAAAGATGCCTCGCAGACTTAAAACGTCTACAAACATTAAAAATACATTCCAGAAACAGAAAACAGACTTTTGTGCATTCCAGGCAAGTTTGTTGGATTTGAATAAAGTTAACCATCATGGTGCTAAAATGCCTAGTTGGAAAGTTTGAATTGTTTTCTCTGCAGGCACTGAGAAACCTTAACCCCAACCTCAACCCCAACAGAAGACAGAAGACACGAATCCTCATGAGTTGTGTCTTCAACATAGTTTCTTTCCTGGTTGTGTATGCTAATCCCTGTGATTGGAAAGCCAAGCATTTGGAATGCTTATACCCAAGCCGGATTACTTCAAAACCAATGATAAACAGATTTTCATAGTAAGAACCTCTGGAGTTCCATCATGAACATGACAAGGGCCAAAAAATGCTGTTCTTTGAATGAACATTTGAGGCTGGCTACAACAGCAAGCCATTTCTCATAGACACCCAACTGTCATAATTGTATGCACATAGCATTGACTGTTTTATAGATTCTGGTTTATAATTTAAATCTATGTTTAAATCAGAAGAAATAGACACACATAGAGAGGATGAAGGATCAATGTGTGTAATATATGCTTGGTTAACTGCAGATGTTGTATGTGCTTTTAAAAAAGTGAAGTAACCTATTTTTAGGATGCTGAAGATATGCATGAAATCTGTTCCAAGCTTCCAGTCACATCGGATCAACAGTACCCACAAACAAAAATAAAACAGACCACTATTGAAAATATCTTAGGAAATGATCTGGAAAAAATGGCATTGAAGGCAATATGGACTGACAATGTGTGCAAAGCTGGAAGACAGAAAAATCTTTCAACATAAACATAATTTTGTTTGAAACAGCAGAGAAAATATGAACGCAGCTGGTTTATGGGTTATTGACAGATGACCTGAGATGTTTTTAAAAAATATGCAAATTTAAAAGAGGTGAACACCGGTGTGTGAGAATAAACCTATAGTATAATTACACAAACAATCATCTGCTTTGTGAAATAAACATCTGCCTCCAAAAGTATTCATTCTGTATAAACACCAGGTGCTCTGTGTTGTGGAAAGCAATTTACACAGATCACGAAAACCCCCATACAGCTTCAATACTGATACCCACTGATTTATACACAGCAGGCATATGATCAAGGATTTTGAATTGATTTAGGATCATGTTTTTTGATTGCAATATGACTGTTATGTAATATAGACACGTATATATATAGAAAACAACTGGATTTCAACATGTAGATACATAGATTAAGCCCCTTTTACCACTTTGAAGGAAATTAAGTTCAGCCAGAGTTAAAAACGTTTGACCTTGCTGTTTAAATATATGAAACCCAATCAAAGACTATGTGACCCGGCAGTAATAGCCAATTGAAATATTTGACCCTTATTAAGCAGTATCTGAACAAAGTCCAGATGAGCGTGCTGTTCTGTCTCTGTCCGTTTTAGTCGATCAAACTGATGACCTGTCTCTCCCATTAATATGCCTGCATGAACGCCAAAGTTCATACAGGTATACACAATTATGCTCTTATATGCTTGTATGCACACTTCCTGACATGAGAGCCACTGCCACACACACACACACACACACACACACACACACACACTTGTCTCTCAGATCAATTTCAATTCTCCAGTTAGGCAACAAATCAGCAGACAGCCTTTCATCTTTTCAGCCTCTCTCACTCTCTCTTCACTGCCCACTTCTCACTATTGATCTCTGTCACTCTCATGTTGTCTTGGTTTCCGTCTCTCCCTCTCTGTCTATTCCTGTTTTTCTCTCTTTCAATATTCCTGTCTGTTTTCTGTTCACTGCTCATTCTTACTCTTCATCGCGGCTATCTCTAATTCTCTGCTGATGTCTCTCTCACTCTCTCTCTCTGTATATCTTCTTTCTGTCTGTATTTGTCTCCCTGTGTGCCTCCCCTTTCACCCCTGTGTTTCAAACGGTCTTGAAAACCCAACCACCCCAACACACATCTCATTAAATGAAGTTAATTTCCAATCAATGAAAAGCTACTGACCCTCTGCAGAGGTTGCACACATTGTCAGTTTGTAGGCTATTGAATGGGCCATATCTGTATGCCTGTCTAGCTGTCTCTTTGATCTGTCTACCTGTCCTGCAGCATGTCTGCCTCACTTGTGTATGCATTACCTGTGAAGTTATTCCTAATGATAGAAGAGGAATTTACATACCGAAGTGTGGTAATCCCTGAGTGTTTTTCTCTTTTGACATGTTTTTTTCTTAGATAAGCTGTCAGCATGAGCCGCGATGCTTATGCTGTGCAAACGCCTTAGATCACCTGTTAGTCAGCATTAGTTTTATACAGCAATGTGTTTTTTTTACATTTTTATTCCCGTGGTTGCTCACGCTAACAACTGTCCTTCTGCGCACGTCAAGCAGAATCTTCAGATGAGAGTGTAATGTTTAGGAGGAAATGCCTGTCAGAGTGTTTGAACAATGCAGATAGGGCTCCTTTAATGAACACAGACTTCATAAAGGAACCTCATACAAAAGTTACACAACATCAGAATATGAAATGACATGTTAACAGTAAAGACACATCAGTTGTTTGAAGTCGTTCTAAAAAATTAATAACAACTTTGCATTTCCAAGCTTTGTTTTGGGGAGATAAGGAAGTGCAGCTAGCTGTATGAGTGACAGAGAGACAGAGGGAAAGAAACTATAGTAATTATGCTAATGTGACGCTGACCCTTTGAAAGACGTGTTGATGTAATGCTAAAACACAAAAACAAAATTTTGACGTCTATGATGACACTTTAAACTATCAAAGGCTTCCAGTGTAATTAGGAGTCCGCATATGAAATTGTTATCCTCCAGTCCTGCAATCAGGACGAAGCAGGAAAATGGATGGAGGCTGCAATGGACACCATCTAAAAAACTGTCTGACTTTTACAGACTTTAAAATTATGTTTAATGAGACACATGTAAATTAAAAAAAACCCTGTCCAACCATCCATCTAACTAACCTGTGCCTGAAAACTAAAATAAAGTGATAAAGAAATGATCAATGATCCAACAGGTGGTTTAAGGTGTAGGCTAGAGTTGCCTGCCTTCTTCCTGCAGACATTCTCTTTGCAACGTACAACACATGACTATGTGTGTGTGTATACCTATTGTTATGTTGTTAATTTGTTATGTGACAGTAATCACATAAGGAATAAAAAGGAACACAACATTTAATACACTGCTTGCTAGTGTTTGCTTGAAAAATGTTTGTGCGTCCAAAAGCTTTTAACCAATTAGCAGTTCTTATCTTCGTATTTGTATTCTTTAGTTCATTCATTTATCACCTGTTTATTGATAGCCTTTGGCGATTTCAGCAATGCAGAGGGATGTTAGAACGTTTCATCAAGGCTAAGTTAGCTCCAGGCACATTTCAGAGTGCTGCACCCACATCCAATAATCCACAATACAAAAGCAAAGGAGACAGGAGAACGCTGAAGTGCAAAACCAGACTATTTGATGTTCGTGTGACTAAAGAGAATAATTTGATTTGAAAAAGAACTGTCACCAAATCATCTGAAAACAACACACACGTGTGATTCAAAGCATTGTTCTCTTTGTTGAAGCAGTGTCTGATAATTCAGCTCAAAATATTAAGCATAATTGTTTTACTGAGAGATGATTACCTCATTGTTTCCTCCAGCCCATGTAGTTAAAACAGCAATTAGAAGGCCAGCATGCTACAATGGAGCTGAAAACAGCGGCTTTTTGGGCAGATTAAAATGTATAATTTAATGTAGGTCGATACACCATCATATAGATCAATTTGAGGCACAGCTATCTAACCTCCTTAACCTCCTTTGGAACTCACTGCAATCATGTTCCTATCTGATCTTTTTCCATTTATTAGAAAGCAATTTACACTCTCATATGAAATTGATAGTCGATGGGCAGGAAGTCAGCGGTGTAATGATGCACAAGGTGATACAGAGTGGCTTCCAGAGGAAAAACACAATTCTAAGTGTATCCTTATTCATGTGTCATAATATAGAAAAGAGCCTGTTGTTAAGGTAATTTGACCTTTTACAAGTACACTGAGCTGCATGTAAGGAAAGTGTCAGCCATTGGCATGGAAATATGACAGCCTTCCGAGTTAGCCTGCGAGATGCCTATGTGCCAGAAACATGGCTGATGTGTCCTCCTCCGCCGCCAAGGCCTTGAAATCTAAACTAGATCATCAAAAACTATATTAATACAGAAACTGCTACATTCTTTAAGGCAACATATGTAAAATGCTAGTTGTATGAAAGACAAGAAACCTAATAAAACACATGCAGTGCAGGGTGTCTGACAGAGATACTGCTGCAGCTTCTTTCTCTGTACAAACTCCCAGTGGCACTAATAGGATTTAGCAAACTTAAAATGTGACACAAGCTTAAGGCAGTACCAAACTCTCTCAGCCCTTTCTGGTCAGAGCATGCGATTGGTATAGAAAAGGTGCAACTCTTCTCTTGTTCTTTATTTTTGGTCAAATGATGTTAATACGTGTTTCCAGGGCTCCTTTTAAACACGAAATGAAGGCACTGCTGACGAGTTTTCTTATCCAGTGTCAACATAAACTTGACCTGTAGTTTATCTGACATTTTTTTCTCACATCTTGCAGTTACAAAAACTCTCTGTGAAATCGTCCAATTTCAGTGCAATTCAAAGTGTCATATGTGTCCATAATTCATGTCCATAACATTTAATCTGTGCTCCTGAGCGAGCAGCAATATAAAGAAAAAGGTAATGTAGCACATGTTTGTATCTTTGCATCTTTGATGCATCTTCAGTGGGATCCACAGTGAAATGTTTTCACATTATCACATCTGACTGGAGTCTCTCTCTCTCACTTTTTTCCACATGATTCTGTCTTCTTCTTTTTTTATGCACACTTGCTTTTGAGCCTTCTTTCTTCCTTTATATCCCTCAATTTCACATGTGTACATAATATTTCAAAATAAATAAGCAAAATAATACATATAATCTAAGATAATAAAAAGCTATCCATGGAATGTTGACTGAGCCTTGATTGGATGCTGCAGCACGATGAGTTAGATGAAGCTCAAACAACAAAATCAAGTTGTAAATTAAACTTTGCAGACACGCCCAACTCCCCCCACCCCCCAGTGGTTTAATCATACGTGTTAAGAGATGGCGATAGATACGGTGATGCTGTACTTCATGTGTAAAAATAGGGGTGATTTAAGCATTCATATTTATGGAAATTAGCTTTATTCAATTAAATATATAACCCTCGTGATCTTAGACAACCCTGCTTTAGTAAATAATGATCCCTTAATGGTCTCATCTTTAAAGGTACACTTTGAAATAGCCAGTCTTTGCTTGAGTAATCAACTTAGAAGATCAAAAAAAAAAAAAGAAAAAAATACTTGTTTTATCTGAGAAAAAGATCAAAAACTGACAGTATTCTGTTGGCACTCATAGAAGTATGGTGTGTTGATCAGTAATGAGGCAACTCCACAGCCCCTTCCTTTCACTTTTGATCTTGTAGTCTATAGTAGTGACAACTTTTTTTGCATTTCCATTGTCACAAATACTGTAATATACTGAATATAATTGCAAGTTTGATTCTGTCTACTGTTAATAACACAACTGTGAGAATACAATATGCACCAATAAAGCGGTAAGACTGGTAAGAGCTAAACATTTCCAAGATCTTTCTTGATCTTGGGAACAGCGTCTGCCAAAAATAGTCTCATCTGAAGATCTATTAAGTAGCCACCCTAGAAGATTTTATCATACTGCATGGAGTCTGAGAGACACAACTGTGAAATGTTTCAAGTGCGCAAAGTGATGTTCACTCAGTGTTTTGTCATTAATAAAGTCCCACAGCCCAGCCAGCCTGCAGGAGGGAAAGTGGAAAGAGATTTAGCTCTGTTTCACCTCTTCTTGGGATCCCAGGAGTTCAGCAGCTCCCCGACTGAGTGAGACAGAGGGCAGTGGAAGTTGCAGGGGAGACAAGAGACAGGAAAGGAAAAGCCAGACAGAGAAAAATGAGGGTAGACTAAGGACAGGAATAGAGAGAGAGAGAACAGAGAAAAGGAGAGGAAAGAGAGGTAGGAAGGTAAATTGACTTTGAGGAGGTTAAACTCTAAGTCTATGCCCAGAAGAGACTGATTATGATAAGGAGAAGAAAGGAGAGAGAGGAGACACATATTTCATTAAGGAATGGGTGGAGAGAGGAGTACGGAGGGGTGAATGCTGCCTGCTTTTTTTGCTTTCTTTTTTTTTTTTACCTGCATTGTTAGACAAGCTAATTAGGTTAGCAGCTAATTAGCTTGTTTTGATTCACTAAGTCACCTTGACCCAAGCTTTGACCTAACGGCTACTAACTGAATAGACACACACAGTCAGGCATACAAACAAAAAACACAAACACACACACAGGCGCGTGTACTCACACAAGCACATGTACACAAACACTAACACACCGCTCAGAGTGCTGTATAAGTAGCTAGCAGACATTTATATTGGATTTGTTTGGGGGGACGGGGGGCGGGGGGGGTCCAATGAAATTAATCAAGTTCTCTTCCACAAGTACAAAAACTCGCTGCACAACTCCTTGTATACACCTCCCTCTCTTTCTTAAATCCTGTCTCACTTTTTGTAAGCCTGCCGTCCTCTGCCTTTCAGTCTCATACACACGTGTACATTAAAGTGTGTGCGCGCGCACACACACACACACACACACACACACACTTCCAGGTGTTGCATTACTGTTATAATAGCTTTATAACTCCCAAGGTGTAATCAGATCTCGTCTATTGTATCAAAAATCAGATTACATATTACTGTAATTGGACGGCACACAGATTGAATTACGCTGTGAAACACAGTTAGCAGACTACAGCTCAATTATTTTACCACTATCCCAGAGAAACATGGAGGGACACAAAAAGTGAGGAGGTGGTGAGAAATATCAGCGTATCATTGGGAGTTGTGGATCTCAAACTTTATCAAAGTTTTAACTCTTAACTTATAAGTATGACTTTGTCCTGATTCTGGATTTGTACAGTAACCTCTGAGGGGTTTGGGGTGGCTGCACAATTGCTTACTCTGTGTACAAAATGAGTTTCTAC